>PVIU01018512.1:0-38838 GCA_004026605.1 Ondatra zibethicus
AAAAAAAATTTTTTTTTTTATCTTTAATTATGTTCTTGAATGGAAAAAATAAAACAAAACAATGTATGGAAAAAAAAATCTAATGCCTGCTTTAAAAAGCAATACTGGTTTAAATGATGGGTTAAATCTGGAGGATGAGTCAAAAAATCCAGTAGGACAGAGTAAACGTATATTTTGGCAGACTTCTATTAATGATCAAAGACCAAAGCTAAGAGTCTGTATAAATGGCATTTTTATTGAAGGCTTAATAGACATGGGTGTGAATGTAAGTATCATTACTCCAGAATCTTGGCATCTGAATTGGCCCCTTCAAGAGGTAGATGTTCAGTTCCTGGGTATTGGAACCCTATCTCATAAAACAAAGCACTAGTTGGGTTGAATGCATAGGACCTGAAGGGCAAATAGGAAGACTAAGGCCATATATAGCCAATAGCAATAAATTTATGAGGCTGTGACCTGCTACAGCAATGGAATACCCAGACTAACATTCCTGCAGTCCCAGGAACTCATAATTCTGGAAAGGATACAATGAGGTATTATGAAAAAAGGTCACCAGCCATTCAGGCTGTACAAGGACATAACATCAACTAGCAAACCTTTAGAGGTACCAACAGCCCTACCTTTAAAATGGTTAACTGAGAAGCCAATATGGATCAAGCAGTGGCCTCTAGCTGAAGATAAATTACAGGCTTTGGAACAGCTGGCACGAGAGCAACTAGATGCTCACCATATTGAAGAATCAACCAGCCCTTGGGATTCTCCTATGTTTGTTCTAAAAAAGAAATCTGGTAAATGGAGAATGGTGACAGATCTAAGAGCTGTCAACAAGGTAATGCAACCTCTGGGTCCTCTACAATCTGGAATTCCTTTGCCTTCTCTATTACCAAAAGGATGGCCTCTTACATTTATTGATTTGAAAGATTGTTTTTTCACTATACCTTTACAAGGAAAGGATAGAGAAAAATTTGCCTTCACAGTGCCTACTTATAATAATTCTCAGCCTACTAGGAGATATCAATGGACTGTCCTCCCATAGGGGATGCTCAATAGTCCCACATTGTGCCAATATTTTGTAAGTCAGCCATTGGAAATAATTCATAAGCAATTTCCTGAGTCTATAATTTACCATTACATGGATGACATTTTGTTGTCTGGTTCAAATAAAGATACTTTAGAAAGGGGATGTTTGAAGACTTAAAGAAAGTCTTGCCTAAATGGGGATCACAAATTCCTCCTGAAAAGATTCAAAGAGGAGATTCTGTTAATTACCTAGGTTACAGAACAGGTTTACAGAAAATTAGAACACAAAAGGCACAAATTAGGAGAGATTGGTTATGGACTCTTAATGACTTTCAAAGATTGTTAGGAGACATTTCTAGTCTATGACCAGCTGTTGGGATAACAGCTGGTCTAATAGTTCATTTAAACAAAACCTTAGGTGGTGATAAAGATTTGAATAGTCCCAGAGAATTAACAGCTGAAGCAGAAAAGTAACTGACAATGGTTGAGGAAAAATTACAGGAGGCACATGTGGATAGGGTAAATCCAAATCTTAGTTGTATCCTAGTCATACTGCCTTCCAGAATTTCTCCTACAGGAATTTTAATGCAGAGGGAAGATTTTATTTCTGAATGGATATTTATACCACATAAACCAAGTAAAAAATTAAAAACTTATGTGGAAAAAGTCTCTGAATTAATTATAAAAGGTAAACTGAGGCTTTGTCAACTAGCAGGTATAGATCCAGCAGAAATTATAGTGCCTTTTACTACTGATGAAATAAAAAAGTTATGGGAAGACAATGAACCATGGCAAAGAGCTTGTGTTAATTTTTTGGGAGAAATTAATAGCAACTATCCCAAAAGTGATAGACTTAACCTCATAAAGAGAATTTCTTGGATTCTTTGTCGAATTGTACGTGATACTCCAATAACTGGAGCCTGTACATTTTACACTGATGCCAATAAATTAGGGAAAGCAGGATACAAATCAGAAGAAATAAGTAAGGTGAAACAAAGCCTAGAAGGCAGAATTATGTGCCATTCTTATGGTGCTAAGGGATTTTAAAGAACCTCTTAATATGGTTACAGATCCACAATATGCAGAAAGAGTTATCTTGCATATTGAAACTGCTGAATTTATACCAGATATACAGAATTGACTTCATTGTTTATCCAGGTGCAAGACATAATCTGGAATAGGATTTGTCCTATGTACACAACACACATCTGATCTCATATGGCTCTGCCTGGTCCTTTAGTACAAGATAATGCAGACATTGATCAATTATTGATTGGAAGCGTGTTGCAGGCCTTAGAATTTTATAAAAAACGTCACGTCAATAGTAAAGGTTTAAAGAAAGAGTTTTCTATTACATGGCAACAAGCTAAAGAGATGCTCTACTTGTTCTTTCTATAATCAAACACCATTGCCTGCAGGAAGTAACCCAAAGGGTACTCAAAGGAATGAAATCTGGCAGATGGATGTGTTCCATTTTGCAGAACTTGGTAAATTAAAATATGTACACCATACCATAGACACGTATTCAGGTATTCAATGGGCAACTTGCCTGAGCTCAGAAAAGGCTGATTTGGTAATCACACATTTATTGGAAGTAATGGCCATCATGGGTATACCTGCACAAATAAAGACAGACAATGGTCCAGCATATGTATCGAAGAAAATGAAACGCTTTTTTTGCTCATAATAATATAAAGCACATTACAGGTATACCAAATTATCCTACAGGTCAGGCAGTTATAGAAAGGTAAAATTGTACTATAAAGGATATGCTGAACAAACAGAAAGGGATGGAAAATACCCCCAGAAACAGATTGCATAATGCTTTATTAACCTTGAATTTTCTTTACGCTAATGAGAAAGGAACAACAGCAGCAGAGAGGTATTGGATAATGAAAAAACTTCTGAATTGAATCAACCAGTATATTTCACGCATTTGTTGATCTCACAATGGAAACCAGGAGATGTAGTATGTTGCAGAAGGTGTTTCACTCTTATTTCCACAGGAGATGAAAAATTATGGATACCATCAAAATTAATAAAGATTCGCTTTGAAAAGGAGAAACCTATTGAAAGAGAGAAATGACAGCTCCTCCACACTGGTGATGACCATACAGGTGGTAAGAAAAGCATTTAGGATGGGGGCAGGGTCCTGTTCTTGACTTTGCAGGAAAATACTCATCTTCAAAAATTCAAGAAACCCCTGATGTTTGAATGATGACAGGTAGAAAAATAACTATCCAATAAGGATCATCGAGAAAATCAAATATGGTTCATAAGTACAAATAATACAATGTATATATTTATATATATGTATATGTTTATGAATATATAGAGCTGGTTTTAGAGTTGGACAACGGCTCTGTCCTTCTTTAAATCTGAGCAGGTTGTTAAAAGAAAAAAGCCACAGTTTCTATCTCATGTCAAGAGCCGTTTGATGTGGGACAGAAAGAAAATAGAATTTAGAAAATATCTTGGCTTTTCTTCATATCTATTTTTGTCTTTAGCATACCTTTCATTGAATATATATGTCTGTATATGTCTATATAAATAATGTTTAAGTTTTCCACAATGAACAATGAATTTTCCTGCAGTAATCTTTGAACTTTCCAGGAAGAAGATGGGGCCCCATAACAACTCCACCTGGTTAATATGATGTCACGATACTGATAGCGCTACTACAAGGCCTGTTTTGGGTCCCAGCTGCACAAGATGGTTCCAACATGGTTAGCTGAAATGGTGCACATCTTTTACAAAGTTTTGGCCAGACCTCCACAAAATACTCAGAGACTATTTGCAATCTTATCAGACATTAATCTTGAAATTTAACCATCATTTTACTTTCACAGGATCCCCTAGAAAGAACGTCGTCCCCATGACAGCTGGAAGTAATTCTAGAGGACGACCCCTCTCCCAGCAAAGTTTGCCCTCAGGCTTAGGGACATCATTTAGGGGTTGACTATAATTGGTATACGGTTGAGGGTTGGGGGAGGAATTTTATAAGCTCAGGGACCTTTTTGAAAAAAAAAGGGAAAATTGGATGATGGGATAATAGATTGGTATTTGTGAGTTATTGTTTACAGACTATTACATTGGTATAGATTTCTTGTATATTGATACAAAGTTAAATTATATTGAATATTGTATGTATGCATGCTTCTACCTCTGTTAAAACATTTTTAATGTATTGATATAGATATTTACCATATTGCAGTGTACATTTCCACCTCTGATCAAGATACTTGTACAGTATTTACATTTGGAGTTCATTGTCCTCATTTATTACACAGTTGTTTATTGTCTTAGTCTTTAAGTTAGATAGGTGTTAAGAATTACAGATCAATAGTCATCTATGTTCATCATACTTATAGTTAGACTAATCAGGTTCTTTAGATACATAGAGATTATATTCTGTATAGATAGATAATCTTCAACCACTTCAAGGATCTGTGGAACATGACATTTAAATAACTTTGGGTTTTGTTGATATGAGACATAACTGCTCCTGGAAGCACCGATCTATTCCCAAGAGAATGTTGAGCACCAAAGACACTCCACTTGGAGCCTGTTTTCTTCTTGGCAAAAACTGGCCTTTGGGCAAAGAAATGCCCATGCCTCAACCACTGACAAGATATAGTACCCAGAAATGGATGAACAGGACTGTCAAATCTTGCCAAGACAGGGTCAGAATGTTTTGAAAAAGGTCTGTCAGTTAATCTAGGCCAAAATTGGTAGGTAGCTTCAATATTGCAAAATGAGACTTTGGGTGATTGCTCAGGTAGCTAATTGTCTCTGTCATATATTGCTCGCTTTGGAAGCTACTTGATTGTACTTCCTGCCTGCTCAAGTAATATTATCTCCCTTCTCAGGCCTTTGATAGGGTTGAAGATTAGATAGTCATAGTTACTGTCTTCTTATGATCTAGCCAAGCCATTTCCTATACAAGACTTAGACTCCATAGGATAGAATGTTTATTAAAACATTTAGCATATGTTCCTTGCTCAATATTGTTTATGCTGATTGTAATTCTAATCTTATACTTAATATCTGTTCCTAGTGTGTATTGTTTTGTATTGGGTTTAGAACTGTCTTACTTAAGCAAAAGGAGGAGGTGCTGTGGGAGCTCCTTCTGCTCCTTTAGCCAATAGCCTTTAAGATACCAGCCACTTGGACATGGTCTCGTTTGCTTTAAAAAATAGCTGTAGCCGTGTACTTGCTCTCTTGCTTCTGGCTTCCGGCTGTTAGATTTCATTCCTGATCATGCAGAGGGCTGTTGTCTGGGACGGTAATCTGTAAGTTTTTTCCCTTTAAATAAATAACCATTTTATTAATCATAATTCCAAACTGGTGTGGGATTGTTTTGTGACTTACACCTTCACACTTGTACAGGACACACACATGCACATACACACACACACACACACGCACACACCCATGTACACACACAACACGAGGAAAGAGAGATTTGTCTTTAACACCTTGACGAAGAAGAACTGTCTATGCAGGGGTGTTTAGAGATTATCAGTCATTTCACTCTAGTGGCACTGGCTCTTGGTGAGGTGATGGAAGACACAACATGTCTCTGAATTGCTTTGAGAAAAACTGAAACCCAAGCTATTTGTTCTCTTTGAAGTTGCTTTACATAGATTTAAAAAAAAAATGAAAAATAGTGTTTTTGGAAAACCTTTGAGAACATGGTACTTAAAATGCTTTTCTGGCCTCATTCAGGGAAAGACAGATAAAGATGCCACTAATAAAATATGGGGAGCTTGAGGATAATACAATCTGGGAGAAGTTAACATTCATGGAGAAATCCAACTGTATTTTAACTCAAAATAAAATTTAAAATGAAAACATCTCTTTCCCCAAAGCATGCTATCCTTCCATCCCCACAAAGTCCCAAGCTTTCTGTGGATGCCATTATAAATCATTTTTTCAGCCTTTTTGTTTCATTGCATAGAAATGCAAATTTGGGGGGTTGTATTTAAAAAATGTAATCAAGCTCCATAAAAGTTCAACTATTTATTTTCTGCTTTTTATTTTGCGCTTTCTTAAAGACAAATCATTTGCACATAATAGTGGTTTTGCTTTCCTTGTATTGTGTTTTATATCTCAATGTGAGGCTGCCGGTCAGGCAGAGGCCTTGGTCTCACATAGCAGAACTCTGAGGTGGGGAGGCTGGGGAAGTGTCTAGAGCTCTGACATCACCAGTCACTGCATGGATGGAGTCTTAGCTCCCTTGAATGGGTGATGGTAGAAACGTAGATGATGCAGTTTTCTTTTTTTTATATTTATTTATTTATTATGTATACAATATTCTGTCTGTGTGTATGCCTGCAGGCCAGAAGAGGGCACCAGACCCCATTAAAGATGGTTGTGAGCCACCTTGTGATTGCTGGGAATTGAACTCAGGACCTTTGGAAGAGCAGGCAATGATCTTAACCTCTGAGCCATCTCTCCAGCCCCGGATGCAGTTTTCTTTAAAGAAGCAAATATATGGGGTTATTTGAAGGTCCCTGTGGACCTGTGAGTTTCCTGGCTGCCAGAAGGTGAGCCGTTTCCCCAATACACTGCTCCCCATCATGATAGTCTCCATCTCCACATTCCCGGACATGAAGAAACCAGACGGTCATGAGCATACGTGGTTGAAACAATAAGCCAAGTCACCTTTGCCCCCTTAACTTGATTTTATCAGGGACTTTGTCACAGTAGGCGAATCTAGGACATTTCCCTAATTTTGAATGTTTTCTTTCTTCCCCGCTGGCCACGCTGTCTGATAAAATGTTTTTCTGTTTATTGTTCTGTGTGAATTTACAGGAACGAGCTAAGTGTCTTGAAGACTACCTTTGAGATACCACGTTAAGGACAAACCTGGCCTGCCTTTCGAAGTCCTCATTCCATAGCTATTTGAACTGTCTGGTTTATTTCTCTTTTGTACCTGTAATCCATACTTTGACCCAAATCATTATACATATTTGTATAAAGTATCTGGGATTCATGAGAAGTACTTTCTTCAGTTCTGAGCTTTTGTCCTAGAAAAGACCCTGCCTCTACAAGCCAAAATCATATTCAAGAACCATTTTAAGTAGTTCATCCGAAACCTAGTCCTTGTTTTCCACCCAGATTTTGTTTTATATTCCATGTCTTGCACAAGGTTTTGTGTGTTCAATGGTCTAAGGATGGTGTGGACTAAAAGCAGAACTGGACATTTTGTCTGCTTGAGCTATGTGCTGTGTGTCTGAGCCTTGGCTAATTCTGACTAAATTCATTTAAAATGGGCAGTCATATCTTTCTGATAATATCTGATTATGAGGACTGCAAAAAAGTATTTTACAGCTAACATCCCAGTACTTAGGATATGGAGCTAATTTTATTATTGCCTTAGTGGGGCAGCTTTTCTACGCTATTAATAGGGATCAAGACCTGAGTTACTCCTGAGAACTTTAACAGTGCCTCTTTGGGCACAATGCCTCCTTCTCCTTCCTACCTTGGTATGAACTGGCACAGTATTTTACCCTCTGTTAAACAAAGGTTTGTTTTCCATGAGATGGATCAAATTGCACATAGCTGTACCTGGCCTTGCATTTTGTGGCATGAGGGAAGAAGTAGATGGGTTATGTGCAGCTGGGAGGTGAGAGTAAGAGAGTTAGTTCAGTATTCTGATTTCTCCAGATAAAACAAGAGCATAGAAATCATCTTAAAATATGGGTACAGCTGCATGTAGATACATCTACATATATATGCATATATACATGCCCATATACCTTGATTTTATATCCATTTTTATACTTTATTAAATCTTTGAGAATTTCATACAATGCATTTTGATTATATCTACCCCCATCTCTTCCCAGATTAAACCTCCCCTTCTCCACCCCTTCCCAAGTTCAAGTCTTTTTTAAAATTATCTATGGAGTCCAATTGTGCTACCCATAGGCTCATGGTGTAGACTAATCTCTTGGAGTGCAGTTCTTATACCAGGCCACAACCTAGGAGAAAACACCCAGACACCACTCTCTGTCAATAGCTCCCAGTGAACCCCTCCTTACTCTATGTATAGAGTGATTTGGTCTCATCCAGATCTCATGCAGCCAAACACTGCTTCTCTGAGTCCAGGAATACAGCTGCTCTGCTGTGGCCAGAAGACACTGACTCTGGTCCTCTCTGACATCTGCCTCTTGCAATATTTTTGCCCCCTTTCACAATAGTCCCTGAGCCTGGGGGAGGAGGTGATATAGACACCCCATTTGTGACTGAGCACTTATTGTTACTTATTCTCTGTAGTTTGATCAAGGGTTAGTTTCAAAACTGAGCTGTTTCAATTGTGAAGAGAAGCAAGCAAGCTAGTGCTAAGGTCTGTTTGGTGTTTGGGTTATCTTTTAGGGAAATGGTCTGTAGGTTGGTTGTTTTCATTGCAGTCAAGGGTTTTTCTTTTGTTTTTTGTTTTGTCTTGTTTTGTTTTCCAGACAGAGTTACCGTTCAGTCCTGGCTATCCTGGACCACTCTCTTTTGACCAGGCTGGCCTCTAACTCGGAGACCCACCTACCGCTGCCTAGAGTGCTGAGATTAAAGGCGTGTGACCACCACCCACTTACAGTCAAGGTTAACACCAAGTCTGCCTTCTAATTTGTAACCATGCCTCTGTTTCCTCTTATGAATTAACCATAGTTAAATTAGTGAATGATTTATGCAAAAACTGCAAAGAAGTGACTGTTGGGAGTAGCCTGTCCCAGAGGTTGCTAACTGTCTCTGCTGTAGCTTGCTTTGTTCTTAACATTCTCTGAAATGTCTTTCTTCACTATTTGATATTCAACAAAAAGTCACTTGGGGAGGTAGCAGCATCAGTCAGTAGCATGCACTTGGAGGCTTGAATTCCCAAATATTTTAGTTGCTGTTTGTATTAAGGACAAATTAAGCTGGAAGTTGTAGTCTGGGGTGCTTTTGGAAAAGAAAAGCCTTAAGCAATTAATGACTTGTTCAAGTTGTGCCTACTTGGAGCGCACAGCTAGGCAACTTGTGCAACTGTTTATAGTAACTGGGGTAAATGAACCATAGTTAAAAGTAGAATTTATGAACTGTTTGCTAAACTGATAATTAGGTAGAGACGTAAAGCTGCATGAGAGAGAGGCTGCTAGGACAACAGGAGCAGCCTATTCTGTTGCCATTTACGGCTTAAATTGCCCAGTTCTTCCTTGGTTCTTCCCTGTGGGAGTTGAGGCCTATTTTGTTATATTTAACAATTAAGGGAAAAGGAAACAAGAGACAGGCTGGTGGTGACAGCAGGAAACAGAAAGGCATGTTCAAAGGTCTTTGGGGGAGGAATCTGAAGCTCTTCTATGACCTTCAACTTGGGACATACCAGAAAAAAAAATTAAGGCTTTCTGATATGTTGTCATTTGCAAGCAATTACAGGTCACATGTTTGAAGATTTGTTATCACCATTATACTATGTCAACAGGGCATCTAAGTGTGAGCATTTGAAGCCATGTGAATACTTTCTCCTCTCTTATTTTTAATCAACAGCTTAATAGAACGTGAATGTTGCTTCTCAATACATTTGTGTTACTTTGGGTTATGCATTCTAGGAATAGAATGAATTCAGAAAACCATTCTATTTTTTTTTCTCAAACCAAGTTGGATCGATCAGGAAGGAAAAAACAGGGGCAGAGGTACTGGAATTATGATATTGATTTTACAAGTAATTTATGCATAATATCAGGTCCTTTGATCAATTTGCCAGTGAACAGAAAGAGCCACAAATGGTTTTTATTGTATTAGTCACCAGTACCAGTATGGTCTAGTTCATCATCATGCAGAGGATGTGAAAAATAGTAGTAAGATCAAATTTTTGTGACTGAGTCCATTAGCTTGTCAACTGGCATCCTTTCCTCTGTTGGAAGCAAAATTAGGTTTAAAAAGTCCCACATAGTCTCACATGTGTGTGTATCCTCAAAGTATGTGAGCTGTAGGAAGCTAAAATTATAAGAACTGAGGATAAATGGTATTGTCAGAGACTGGAGAAACAGGAATGAGATAGGGATAAGGAGAAGTTGAACAATGGCAGTTAGATAGACTAAATCAGTTGCATGGTGGTATGGCCATAGACTCACAGTCAGTTAGGGATAAGAAATCCTGGTACCTGGTGTAGGAGGTCCTTCTGTTTGTGTGTTGCTTTCATTGGTTAATTAATAAAGAAACTACTTGGCCTGATAGGGCAGAACTTATGTAGGCAGAGAAGATAGAACTGAATTCTGGGAGGAAGAAAGCAGAGAGAAAGCCACCATGGAGCTGCCAGGTCAGACATGTTAAATATTTCCCGGTAAGCCACGACCTTGTGGTGACACAGATTAACAGAAATGGGTTAAATTAAGATGTAAGAGTTAGCCAATAAGAAGTTAGAGCTAACGGACCAGGCAGTGTTTAAATGAATGCAGTTTCTGTGTGATTATTTTGGGTGTAAGCTAGCTGGGCGGCCAGAACAAGGGAACCCGGTCCCTAAAACAGGTGCCCATGAGACAGATCAGTGAGGAAAGGCACCTGCTGCCTGGTGATCTGAGTTTCATCCTTGGAACCCACATGGCTGGAGAAAAGACTGATCCCTTCAGGTTGTCCTCTCATCTCCACAACGCTGTGGCATGCATATCCCCAAACATACACAAGCACACAAAGCAAATGAATAAAATATAATGTAAAAAGAAGTCTCTTGTGCTATGTTTCAGACAACTAAAGATAGTGAAAATATATTTATATTTTGAAAAGTTAGAAGGAAATATTTCTATTTAAAGACTTGATAAATCTTGGAGAGACAAGGATCTTTAACCTGATATAAACATTATATAATGTGTGCATGTATGATAATATCATATAGTTTTCACCAAAATAAGCAACTTCCCTGTTTTTTACTGCACCAGTTAGAAATAGATTTGATGGCTGAAAGACACTTAAGGAAATGTTCAACATCCTTAGTCATCAGAGAAATGCAAATCAAAACAACTCTGAGATTCCATCTTACACCTGTAAGAATGGCCAAGATCAAAAACACTGATGACAGCTTATGCTGAAGAATTGTGGGGAAAAGGGAACACTTCTGCATTGCTGGTGGGAATACAAGCTGGTACAACCCCTATGGATGTCAGTGTGACGATTTCTCAGAATATTAGGAAACAACCTTCCTCAAGACCCAGTAATACCACTTTTGGGTATATATCCAAAGGATGCTCAATCGTGCCACAAGGACATGTGCTCAACTATATTCATAGCAGCTTTGTTAGTCATAGCCAGAAACTGGAAACAACCTAAATGCTCCTCGATCGAAGAATGGATAAAAAAATGTGGTACATTTACACAACGGAGTACTACAGAGCAGAAAAAAATAACAACAGCAAATTTTCATTTGCAGGAAAATGGATGGAACTAGAAAGCATTGTTTTGAGTGAGGTAACCCAGACACAGAAAGACAATTATCACATGTACTCACTCAGAGGTGGTTTTTAAACATAAAGCAAAGAAAACCAGCCTACAAACCACAATCCCAGAGAACTTATACAACAATGAGGACACTAAGAGAGACTTACATAGATCTAATCTACATGGGAAGTAGAAAGTATAAAAAGACAAGATCTCCTGAGCAAATTGGGAGCATAGGGACCTTGTGGGAGGGTTGAAGAAGGGAGGGGAGTGGCAGGGAGGGGAGCAGAGAAAAATGTAGCGCTAAATAAATATCATGGAAATAAAAAGAAATAGATTTGAATTTAAAAATAAGAAAGCATGATAATAAGCTAGAAACAAATTTTATTATCTTTCTAGAAGACAAACAAATAACTGAGCCTCTCAAGAGTGTTAGAAAATAAATGAAAAAACTGTCTACTTTTGGGTTTTCATGGGGTCATTATTAACTGGATACTGGATTTATTAATACAAGATGCAGTAGTTACAGGAAACCCGTGGCTTCAGAAGACCCAGGGTTTGTTTCTTTCTCAGTCAAAGCTGGGTGTAGCTTAGGTGGACAAGAAGTATAGTTCCTACAGTCTTTAAGGGACTGGCTTTCCTTGTATTGATTTTGTCGTTGGACTCTCAACCAAATTTCAACAACAAAGCTACCACACTAGCCCATGTGGGACAGGAAAGGCAGTCAGGAAGAGCAAGCAGCATCCCTTCAAGGATGCTACCGAAAAATCATACAGCTACTTTCTCATTGCATAGAATCTCATCCTCCAGCAAAAGAGCCTGGGATGTGCGGTCTCCAGTTCTATTTATATACAACTAAAAACCCAAGGCGGTTTACTGTTACAGTCACAGAATGTGTGGACAGATCTTTTATTTAGGATGTCAAATAATAATGTGTGTGAAGTGTCAAACTAGTTATCTAGTCAGTCTCAAAGTGCTTGAATTTAGAACAGAAAGCTGAATCCATATATGATACTATGAGAGAATCTTGGCCATGTTAGTTTATGCCTATAATCCCAGCACTGGGTCCATATGGGGGAAGATAGTGAGTTTGATGCCAGCCTGGGCTAGAAAGTGAAACTCTCTCTCCAAATAAAAGGTGAGAAGAGGGCTGGGAATAAACTCTTGCAGTTGGTGCTTGTCTGGCATGTGGACTGAACCCAACTTAGATATAGAATGACAAAATATAACCTGAATTGTAGTCAGACAGTGACTCAATCTCAGCATTCAGAAGGCTGAGATAAGAGGATGGGCATGAACTCAAGGTCAGCTACAAGTTTACAGCTAGTTAGCGCCTTGGGAGACTGTCTAACAAGGTGGTAGATGTGAATTCTACTACCTTCTCCATGTGATTGAAATGCATTTTCGTTTTCATTTTTGCTCACTTTGATCATAAATTAGAGATTTATTGATTAGCACCAGACTTGGCTTTAACGTTGGTTTGTGATGGGTAATTATAAACAAATCACTGATGCCTTTGAATTGAAATGTCAATGTCCAAATTAGAGCCTTCTTCCTTCTTCAATGAAAACCAGTTTTTGAAGTTAATTTAAACCATTTGCCTTCCCACTGTCTGTCGACTCTCAGAACCGTATTTGCTTAAGCATTCGCTATAGAGGGACGCCCCTTTTTCCTGAGTGAGCTAGCACTGTTGCTGAGAATGATCATGTGTACAAAGAAGGAAGAAGAAACAAGCAAATGCAAGGGTGGCAGTCGTAAAGTCATGCAGTAATGGTCCTCATTCACTGCCTCAGGACAGTGAAAGTTCAATAGTTTGAAGACAGAATATTGTCAGTAGCATTCTGCCCTAAGATTGAGACCAAATCTACATTATTTTAATTGTTTGAATCATGTGATTGGCAACATGTCATTTCAACACTCAAAAAATTCCTACTTTAAAATCTTATGACACTTCCTATCCTAAATGTTCTTCTTCCAAGAAGTTATAAAAATTATATATAATTTATAAAATACAAAAGCATAAAAATGGAGATAAAAATGTATTACTAATTTATACATTTCCAGTCTTTGAACAATTAGTTGTATTTATTCTAAGTTTTTAAATGTAAGAATGAATGTACCTGTGTTTTCTCTCAAAATAAAATTTATTTCAAATGTGCATGATAGTGAAATGACATCATTGTCGCATGTGATCATCAAGGAGCGTGCTGCTACTGTACATGTATGTGCAGTATGGGTTCCTGAACTCTGGAGTTTTCCTACATTTGACTCTGCTTTCAATGCTTTGACTCAGCACATTCCTATTTCTTCTTGAAGTTCTAACGACTATAGATTTTCTGATATAAACACATAGACATTTGTTATGCTCATATTAGACCTGTTCTTTCAGACTAATGTACATTTCCTGACAGCTTGTCTGTATTATTGTTGTACTTTCATACTTCCTGTGTGTTTGAATTTTGAACTCTTATGCCATGATGTTCACAGTCCTAGTCTGGTGAAGAGCTATTGTTTTATGATTATTTAATAAGGTAAACAATTCAAAAGCATATACATGGTCATTTGAACATGATGTGAAGTCATTTGCATTCTTTCTTTTTGCTAGAAGTGTATGGGTTATTATTTCTAGAAATCATGGATTTTATCACTCATTCTCTATGTCACTATTCACTGACACTACTATGTATAAATCATTTAAAATCCTAGGATTTATGTCACTTCTGTGGTTCTGATTTCCTAGAATCTGAAGATGTTTAGGATGAGAGTAGATGTATTGGAGAATGGAGATGAGCCTCCTGCTCCCTTGAGAAGGTTGTCCTGAAGAGGACCACGAAGGCAGGTCTAGGTCTACAATCTGGATTCGGTGATAGGTCTTGGAGCAGGCATGAGTGGACTCTTTCTGCTGGCTTTTAGTGTGATTTCAGAGTTTTACCTTTCAACAAGTTATCGATCTTTTTTTGTTGTTATTTTGCCTGTCCCTTTTCTAAGGTTCTCACTATGTATGCTAGGCCAGCCTCAAACTCTTGTGCTTACTGCCTTGGCCTCCAATTGCTGGGATAACAGGCTTCTTGATCATTACTTAGTTTATTCATTTCTACTTGAAGGGCTGTTGTGTCTAGAAGTCAAAAATGTATCTATCATCTTCATTTCTAAAGTCATGACCATGACTCATTATTGGTTTTTCTGCTTTTATGAGCATTTCAAGGAGGATGTCTTGCACAGTTCAATTTTTCCTGATTCTAATACATCCATCCATAACCCTACAATAGTAAGTATAAGATGTCTTTCCCTTCTTCTCCTGAATTCAGAGAAGTCATAGGAGAGTACTTGTGGGTGACAGCACACTACATGTTGCCAGCAGCTTTTGAGTAGTCAATCTTATGAAGTCAGATATCACCCTCATTTTCTTTGTGACAAATAGTATCACTTGGATTATTTCATTTCCTCTAAAAGCAGAGGTTTTAAGTTAAAAGGGGGAATAAGTGACATACTCTTGATAAATTAATGCTCATTTACCCTTATTATACAATTTCTAGATGCCAAATAAAAAAAGAAGATACCTAGGGTCTGCATTGTTTTATGTTCTTAATATATAAAAGACACTGTCATTGAGAAAACAACCAACAGCGTGTTCATTAACATACACAGCATGGAGGTGGAAATAAGGGGGTGGAGACAGGACCCTAATTGTACTCATGAATTCCTTTTCTTCCCCACAAAGAGCAGGAAGACCCGCTTCCCCTGCTGTAACAGTGTCCTGTAGGGCTTTTATGAAGAATATATTTTCCCATTTGTCTGTGAGTCAATATGTGAGTATGATCATTGTTGTCCAATAAACGCAACATGAATTCCCAGAAGAAGTCAACTAATAGGTACTTCAAGTGCAATTCTCTATGTGTGTTAAATGAGGAAGTAGAAAAGTTGGCCATTAAGAATGCCTTTGGAGAGCAGGGGACTGAGCAAAGGACTGTGGACAAGTCTTTCCTTGACTTCAGTTGCATAAAATAGCACTTACCCTGTGGCATGCCTCTCTATACAATACCTTATTTACTAAGTTTTGCTTCAGAATTTCTTAAGCACTTGTATCACACTTTACTATCTCTGTAAACACTAATTTTTTGTCTAGAAATAAAAAGCCGTACTTGAACTATTTTAAAATTTTAATACTTTTAAATAAGTTTTAAACATCTATCACATTTCTATGAAGGTCTATAACAGCTGAGACAGATGCCATTGAACAGGGTGCAAAGCTGTGTCTCTGCTCAGAACCTTGTATTCTTCTCTCAGCCAAGCTGCACACAGAAAGTAGAGAAGTTTAACATGCAATAATGAAGATTTAATGTGTGTGCACTGCTGGAGTGTTTCTGGATGATTATATTTTAACAAAAGTTAATGGCCAAGTAATGGGAATAATGAGCTGGAGTGGAAATTCAATAGGAGCTTGATGAGCAGAGCAGGCTTGTGATAGTAGGGTGGGGAAAAAGGTCCCCATGCAGTTTCCGTGCAGAGGACTCCTCAACAGCATTTATTTCAACAGGAAAATGGACAGAAGTGATTATGAAACCTCAGTTAATGTGTTCTGATGGGCCTCAGAAATGATGTGCTCAAACCTGGAGCTATCCTAATATGAGAGGGGGAGAGGAGAGATAGAGAGAGGGAGGGAGAGGGGAAGAGAGAGAGACAGAGAGAGAGAGAAAACTTCTTAAAATGACCATGATAAAACTGTATGCAGACAGGGTGTGGCATACGCCTGTGTATGCACATAAGTGTGCAAATGTACATACATATGTATATGTAGGGAACAGAGGTTGATGTTATGTTTATACTTCCACCAATTACATTATTTTTTACATTTAGTCATTTACTTTGGTTTGTAAGTCCAAATTCTGTGGGAATTTGTGTTCAGTAGTGTATGTGTGGGGGACAACTTGCAGGAGTCCATTCTCTCACCATGCAGATTGTGAGGATGGGACTCAGGTCATAGGCTTGATGGCATGTTCCCTCACCTGTTGAGACATCTCAGTGGTCTCCCACCATAACTATTGGCACAGTTTCTTTGTCTGAATCTGGAGTTCACTAACTGACAACTCTCCAGACAGTGAGCTCCAGAAATCTGCTTGTCTCTGCCCACAAACTCTTAGAGCCCTCTCTAGGGCTGGGATTAAAGATGTGCACCACTTGGATTAAAGGCATGCACCACCCGGTTTCTATGGCAACTAGTGTGGCTACTGGGATTAAAGGTGTGTGTCTATAAGGCTGACCAGTGGGTTTTTTTCACTCTGATCTTCAGGAGAGCTCTATTCATTAAAATACAAATGGAATGGCACTACAATTCATAAGAGAAACTGCTCTTACCACTAAAGACCCAAATGGCAATAGTAGAGTCATCATCACCTCTGCCTGTTCCACCTCTTCTCTTCCTCTGCAGGCAGAAACTGAACCTCCCCGATTTAATAAGAATTGCTGCTATTCTAGGGATTAGACAAAGGGTCTCACATCTCCTGTGTGCACTGAACATCACTGAGTCATAATCAATCACTTGCTTCCTTTTAAGTTTGTTTATTTTTGATCAGGATCTCACTGCACTGCCCAGTTTGGCCTTGAATTCACCCTTCAGCCCAGGTTGACCTTCAGTTTTTGATCCTTCTGGCCCAGTGTGGTATTTCTGAACAGTTGATGAGTATTCATCTGGTGAACTACAGCAAATAGGAGAAGGTTCACATGCTACATTAAAACACAAAACAAAATAAAGCATTTCCAATAGGACAGCTTATATCTTTGGACAATATCTCCAAAGCTGGAGTACATTCAGAACACATGATAACCTTGCAATGCAAGTTATTGTTTTTAACAAAATTTTCCCATTTTAAGAAGAGTTATATAGTACAATTCTCTGTTTCTGTGGGGGATAAGTCCTCATAATGAGCCATAATTTAATTGATCCAGCCAAAGGAAAATACTGATGTAACAGTTTGTTATTCACTTCTACAAAAGACAGAATTCTCTTTCAAACCAAAGAGCTCATTCCAAGTCCTCACACCCATGTGATTATCCTATCCAAGCAACAAAGGCCTCTATGTCCTACCTGAACTCAATCATGCAACAAATCTCATCTGACACTATTGAAGCATTGTATCTTAGACTTGCTGTGACACCACATTGTAAAGAAGTTTTCCTAAAATTTAAAATTATTCTGAAGTCATTTAAAAATTATTCAGCGGGACAGACATCACTGACTTGAATTATGTAAGTACTTACCTCTGAACATGCAGAACTTGTCAAACTCCTTATTTTTTATAGATAAGGTAAATACAAAGTTCTTGTACAATAATATATGCCATTATGTTTCCATATCAGAAGATGTTTTATCACATCTCAGTCATTACCTTTAACATCAATGGATAATGACAGCAAAACTTGGAACTTGCCAGATCAGCCCAGAAAGAAGACAGAGTATAACAAGATGGGTTCATCACATTATTTGTCTCAAGTTTCTATTGTTTTACTGCTGTGATATTTTTTGTTTGCCTTTTGCTTTCCAGAAATAAATGCTTATATGTTGAATATTCTTCTACACATTTCAAAGGTGCCTATTGCCATCAAAGTAATCTGATTTTATTTTTCACTGACATGATTAAAAAGAGAAAAGAAAGCATTGGTAAAAATATCACATGGAACAAATTTGTTCATAAAATAACTATGCAGAAGACACAGAATATGTTCAGATTATTTAAATACCAACATCAAACAAAATCACAGACCATAAAATGATCAGAGACAATATGTAGACCATCATAATGCAAAGCCAAAGTGAAAAGCAAAAACAATTAGTTTTATTTAAAATGTAGTGAAATTCTACTGCACAGCAAAGAAGTTGTGCTACATTGTTAAAGCAAGCTTGTTGTTTTTAGGATCACATATAGAAAAAAAATCACATTTCAACTAGTTTATGAAACATGACATAAACTCCACAAGATTCATATATACTTAATGGGTGTATTTTGCAACTTCCAAAATATCTGATGTTGATGACAGCAGAGTGAGGAACTATTGGGGAGGCAGGGAACTAGCAAGAAGAGGGGTCAAGGATGATGAGAGGTTTGTAGGAGAGAAGAAAGCATGACCATGAGATGATGCTTGTGCATGGAACAATCTGGGGGAGCCATGACTTCACATGCTGATAAAAGAAGTTCATTCTGATGTTAAGAGTTTGAAATGCAAAATCAAGTTCTCACCTTTTGTTGCCTCTCACTGCCTTGTCTCCCTTCCTCCAGGAGATGGTTGGCTTAGGAGCACCCTGTGGTTGACACTCTATGAGGACTTCCCGGTCTTTGGTAACAATTATTGTTTTCTTGACTTGATTCAGTTCAAACGAGGGTGGCGAGGCTGTGGCAAAGACAAGTAATTTCCATCAGAAGCAGAGTCGAGAATTAAGTTAGTCCACTCTTATATTGAACCCATTTCTCGGGAACACTTTTAAAATCTCATGAAAATATATATGGCATTAGCACAAAATTTAATTTGTTATTAACTAACAAAGCTCTTGTAGTTAATAATAATGAGAACATAATGTGGAATCTACAAAGAAATAGTACGTCAATAAATGCCAGGCTTGATTTATGATCACCAAGGTCAACTGTGGAAGATTGCATGCCACTTGGACATTGCTGAGGAGCTTGACCAAGACAGTCACCTTTGGGTTTCTGTGCAGAGACGTTTTAAGTTCCAGAGAAGACAACTGATATCTTTTATTTCCCAAATTATTTGACGTAGCCCACCTCACTTTACTTTAGAATTATACAGAAGTGACTGCATTTTTAAAGAAATTATTTTTTTAAAGAAATGCAGCTGTATGAATTTTAACTCAAAAATTTACTTCATTTGTCTCAATTGCTCATCTAAATATGGACATTAAGACTTACTACATTTATATTAAGATCGCTTTAACTATGAAATATGCACATGCACAGCATCTGAGTGAGCCATTGTTCATACAAACTTAATCTTTGAATAACTCTCAGAAGTAATTTGTGCTTATGTTAAAGCCATATAGTGCATGACAGGGCAGTACTAGAATGTGGTATACATTACAATTGAGTGTGGCGAAATACTGAAGACAAGTATGGGAAGATTACAGGTAACAGTTTTGGTTGCCCCCTAGGGATTTGATTTCTAACAAACACTTTTGATAGTATGTCTATTGAATAAAGGGCTTGAGAATGTTTCTGGGAAAACTCTGATGTAAGTGATGCCTGAGTCAGCCTTTCAATTCTGTGATGCTGGACAATCTGTTGACAAGAAAATGCATTAATATTTGATTTGTTAAGATGATGGAATTGCTATGGAATCCTCTATCTATTAGCTATGTTTTTTTTTTAATGTGAAGTAATTTCAGCTGTAAGCATTCACAACTGAGAAAGTATCTATGATGTGTTACATTTAGTTTACATGTACGAAATTCCTTTCCAGGTCCCACATACCATCCATTTCCCCTTAAGTGTTATGCTTACAGAAGTTAGCAAGGAGAAAGTGCCTGTAAGGTTCTTATGTACATTGGAAAGACAGAGTGCTAAGATCACTTAAATATCTCTCCTTGTACTATAGCCATCCCAGAACTGAGTGCAAAAAGCAAACTCGGTGCACATGCCCCAACACACCAGCCTTGCTCAGGGAAGTCTGGGCGAACTCTTCCTGGCACCATTCAGTAGAGGACTGGAGTCCATGTCCAGGTGTCACCTTAGCAGAGGTGGGGCTTTTCATGCCTGCCCTCTGGGTCCCAGAAGGCTTTTCTCTCCAATCAGAACATAATACCAGGTGCCTATGAGAAGGGGGCTGTTCACCCTGGTGTCACATACACAGTGATAATCAGAAACTACTTGGGAAAACATTAGCATTTCTATGGGAATAGCATAGGCTGAACAAATACTAGGGTCTCTGTCCTTGTTAGCTTTGTCAGTTTGAATCAGCCTAGAGTCCTCAGAGAGGAAGCCTTGGTTAAGGAATTGCCCAGAAAAGAGTTATCTGTATATTGTGTGTGTGAGATTGTCATGATTATTAATTGATATACCCTGGCCCAGCTCACTGTGGGTGGCAGCATTCCTAGACGGGTGGTTCTGGGCTGTATAAGAAAGCTAACTAGGCATGAGTCCATTTGAGCTGGTACGAAGCATCCCTCCATAGTTTCTGCTTCAAGTTCTTGATTAAGTTCTTGCCCTGATGGACTGTGACCTGGAGGTGTAAGACAAACCCTTTCCTCCTTTAAGTGGCTTTGGTTAGAGTGTTTTAACGCAGCAAGAGAAAGGAAACAAGAGTAGCCCTCTATACACATTCAAGGCTTTCTCCTGTGAAAATTAACATATGCTCTTACATGATTTTATTCCATGCCATATCAAAGACATATTGTACCAGCCATTTAAGGTGAAGTCTAAAGTCATACACATAAACATGGTGGGAGAAACTGCAGAAGCGAAAGCTTTCTTCAAAAGCTTACAGGAATATCAATGAGATACAGTGCTTCTTTTCATGACATCAAATAGGTTTTAGATTCGCATCATAAAACTTCACTGTAGTAAAAATGGGTAGGAGAAGAAGGAAGCTCATTTCCTTCCTGTTTATTTGCTGAGAAACTGCATACCTAGGATCTTCAGTTCAGCACTCGCATAAATAGCTCCATATTTATTCTCAGCCAAACACTGATACATTCCAGCATCTGATTGATTCACACTATGGATCACCAACACTCCATTAGCTGTGTCCATTCTGCTCTGTAATAAAATAAAAAGAAATGAGATCTAGAAAACAGCTCAAGCCAACCAGCTACATAAAATCTTGGGAACCACGCAAAGGAGGTCTCCAATTAATGAAGATAAATAAACATTATTATGTAAGTTAATTATTTACTACATTATTATGCCATTCAGAAATCATGACTTCTTGCTCAGTATTTCTGTTTCTTTTCTGAGCCAGTTTTGTTTGGTAGATTAGTTGAATCCAAGAGAAAACCCAACAGAGAATGAGTTGATAGACATTCCTTTTACAAAGCAGAAGTCGAAACTAGGTGCTGTCTGGAAAGGATGGAGAGTGTCGTACATAATATAGGTAAACAAAAGCCCAGCTCATGTCAATGGTCCTTGTGTCTACCTGGCTAGACTTTGACTCTTCCTTCTTAACAAAGGAGCACAGATTAAGAACAACAGCAATAACAACTATCTTATAATTAGGTTTTATGCAATATAGTTGGAAAATACAAATTTCATTATTATGTGGAAGTTTTTAAAAGACAGACCTGGCATGTATAAATTGAGGAAAATCAAGGTCAAAGAATATATCTAAAAGAAAAGCATATATCTCAAAAACAAATTTTACTATTAAAATGTTAAATATAGAGATATCTTTTAAACTTAGCAGTGAGCACAACATTAGGTTTTAACACCTTCATGATCAGGGATTCCATTATTAATCATTAGAAATGTCAATTAATTTGATGCCATTTTCAAAATAAACTTATCCACTCAGCAAAAATAATATCTGGCAAGGAGATTTGTGTGGCCTGGGTGTTGGGTATAAAAGATCTGACTATCCATGGTAAATAAGAAGAAAAAAGACAAAACAACAGTCTACAGAATGAGAAAAGATCTTCACAAACTCCACATCTGACAGAGGGTTGATCTCCAAAATAAAAACAGAACCCAAGAAACTAGACATCAAAATCCAAATAATCCAATTTAAAAATGGGGTA
Organism: Ondatra zibethicus; assembly: GCA_004026605.1. NCBI lineage: Eukaryota > Metazoa > Chordata > Mammalia > Rodentia > Cricetidae > Ondatra > Ondatra zibethicus. Next base: position 22,166 of record PVIU01018512.1, read on the forward strand.
CAGATCGAACCAGAGAATTCTCAACAGAAGAAACTCAAATGGCTGAAAGACATTTAAGGAATTGTTCAATATCCTTAGCCATCAGGGAAATGCAAATCAAAACAATTCTGAGATATTATCTTACACCTGTCAGAATGGCTAAGATCAAAAATACCGATGTCAGCTTATACTAGAGAGGCTGTAGAATAAGGGAAACACTCCTCCATTGCTGTTGGAAGTGAAAACTTATACAATCACTTTTGGAAATAAGTTTGGTGCTTTCTCAGATAACTGGTAATCAATCTACCTCAAGAAATACCACTTTGGGTATATACCAAAGGATGTACATTCATACCATAAGGACATTGCTTAACTATGTTCATAGCAACATTATTTGTAAAACCAAAATCGGGAAACAATCTAGATGCTCCTCAACTGAAGAATGGATAAAGAAAATGTGGAACATTTACACAATGGAGTATTACTTAGTGGTGAAAAACAATGACATTTTAAAATTTGCAGACAAATGGATGGAACCAGAAAAAAAAAAACATCCTGAATGAGGTAGGCTAGACCCATAAAGACAAACACAGTGTGTACTCACTTGTAAGTGGATATTAGACATAAGCAAAGGATAACCAGGGTACAATCCTCAACCCCTGAGAAGCGAGGTAACAAGCAGGACCCTAAGAGAGACATGCATTGAAGCCCCTGGGAAGGGGAAATAGATAAGCTCTCCTAAGTAAATAGGGAGCATGGGAGAAAGGGGAGATGGAGTGAAGGGGAAGAGGAAGAGAACATGAGGGAACAGAATGGTTGAGTTGGGGAAGGGACAGAGAGGGAGAGCAAGGAGGTATCTTGATAGAGGGAGCCATTATGGGGTTAAGAAGAAATCTGGTGCTAGGAAAACTCCTAGGAGACCACAAGGATGACCCTCAATTAAGACTCCTAGCAATAGTGGAGAAGGTGATTGAACTGGCCTTCCCATGAAATCAAATTGATGACCACCCTAATTGTCATCATAGAACCTTCATCCAGTAACTGATGAAAGCAGATGCAGAGATCCACAGCTAAGCACTGGACTGAGCTCCTAGAGACCAATTGAAGAGAGGGAGGAGAGATTGATTATATGAGCAAAGGGGTCAAGATCATCATGGGGACACCCACAGAGACAGCTGATCTGATTTAGTGGGAGCTCACTGACTCTGGTCTGGCGGCTGGAGAACCTGCATAGGACTGAACTAGGCCCTCTGAATGTGGGTGACAGTTCTGTGGCTTGGGCAGTCTGTGGGCCCGATGGCAGTGGGATCAGGATTCATCCCTAGTGCTTGAACTGGCTTCTTGAAGCCCGTTCCCTTTGGAGGGATTCCTTGTTCAGCCTAGATACAATGGGGAGGGGATTTGTCCTGCCTCAACTTGATATGTCCGACTTTGTGAACTCCTAATGGGAGGTCATACTCTTTCTGAGGAGTGGATGGAGACGAATTGGGTAGAGAGGAAGTTGGGGGGGGAGTGGGAGGGAAATTGTGGTTGGTATGTGTAGTGGTATATTATTTGTATTTTGATAAATAAATCTTGCCTGAAGACCAGAGGCAAAGCTAAAGTCACTAGAGGTCAGGCAATGGTGACACACAGCTTTAATCCCAGGACTTGGGAGACAGAGTCAGGTGCAGTTCTGTGAGTTCAAGATCACCCTGGGCTACACAGGATCAATGCAGAAACAAATCCATTTGGTGGTGGCTCACACCTTTAATCTTAGTCTTAGGGAGTCATAAACCTCTAATCTCAGTACTAGAGGGAATATAAAATGGGAGGGAAAGAGGCTTAGTCTACTTAGAGGTCTCCCAACCTTGGTAGAGGTAAGACTTCTCTACTGGCTTGGCTGCTTTGCTTTTCTGGTTTTCAGATTGAACCTCAATGTCTGTCTCTGGGCTTTTATTATTCTTTTATTATTCATGCTACAGGTACATAAAATGGAAAAAAAACTTTAAAGTAAAAAATTTAAAAAAAAATGGTCCAATCAGCATTGCTTGTCCGAGGAGGAGTCCCTAAGAAAGTTATTGAGGAAGAGCTTGTAAGCTGGGACCCAAGCTTGCTTTGGTGGCTTTGTATCCTATCTGGCTTTTTGTGTTGCTGCGCTTTCTTTAGGTTTAACTGGCTTCCGAATAAGAGAATATCAGAGTTTAGTAAAGCTGTAGGAAAAGTCTGACTAAAAAGAGGAAGAAACCAAGGTTCCAGGAGGTAAAAGTACACGAGTCAACATGGTAAAATCACAGCGGCCTGACAGGACTTTATATTCAGTTCAAATTGTCTACACACACCCTCTTGTTATGAATCCTGAACTGTTCCTCCTCTGATCACCTTTTCTGTGAATGTCACAGCCAAGGGAGAGAGGCATCAAAACTGGCTCCCTTATTATGCAATCAACAAGGAATCATTGTAAGTCTGGCATACAAAATGGGTTTAAACGTATGCAAGAGTTACTCAAAAGACATTTGTTAGGTTTGCACATCGCACAAATGCTGCTTCCTAGAACAAAGGCACCACAATTCTATTCTAGCTTTTCTGCACACAGAAACTTAAGCCGAAGTAAGCCTGTACTCCAGGTAAGTTTCATCATGTGAACAATAGGGGCCACAGGCTAGACGATAGCTAAAGGTCAGCTAGAAATGGCAGCAAGGCTAGGATGATCAATGACATTTTCCTATGAATTTATAGGCTTTAAATAACTTTTGTATAATGTACTACTCTAACAGTAACCAGATAGTTAAAATAATGATTTTCGTATATTGCATAGGCATATGCACACACATACCAAAAGACAAAAGAGGACTGTTTTGTGTTGCATGCTATGTATACTGGCTAGTTTTAGGTCAACTTGACACAAGTTAGAGTCATCAGAGAGGAGGGAGCTTCAACTGAGGAAATGCCTCCATAAGATTGGGCTGTTGGTAAGCCTGTTAGGCATTTTCTTAATTAGGAAATGATAAGGGAGGAAGCAGTTCATTGTGGGTGTGTCCATCCCTGGGTGGTCATAGGCTTTATTGGAAAGTAGGGTGAGCGAGTCAGGATGAGCAAGCCAGTAAGAAGCACCATGGCCTCTGCCTCATCTCTGCCTCCAGGTTCCTGCCCGGCTGAAGTTCATGGCCTCACTGCTTTTTATGATGAACTATTATAGGGAACCATGAGAGAAATGTGCCCTCTCTTCCCAAAGTACATTTGATCATGGTGTTTTATCTCAACAACAGTCACACTAAGTAAGACACCATAGAAGTCAAATTACTAGGCAGAGTTTTGAGTTCCCCACAATACCTGTGGCAGGAGGGGTGCTCCATTCTTCAGCCAGCGGTATGTGGGCCTGGGCTTCCCAGTTGCCCTGCATTCCCACTGCAGAGGACTCCCACTATCTAGCTGGGTATCATTCAGTTTCTGTACCCAGTGTGGGTATGCTGTGAGCATTTAAGCAGAAAGAAAAGTGAACTCAGTACTTCAGCATTTACCACATTTAACTTTCACAGAGAAAAAGTCACTGAATTTCCATAGAGTTAGTCTGTGCTTGTAGCATTTGTATAAGAACAGGGGAGCACATTATTTCACAGGGGAGTCCATTATTATTACACAGGTGGTATGTTATTACACAGGAGAGAACATCACTAGACAAGGGATCCCACCATTATTACACAAGGGAGTCAGTCCATCATTACATAAAAGAGAATGTCATTACACAGGAAAGCACACCTTTACACAGGGGAGCAGATCATTACACAGAAGTGAATGTCATTACACAGTGGAATACGTCATTACATAGGGAGCACATCATTATTACATGGAAGTACATCATTATTACACTGGGGCATGTAATTATTGTACAAGGGAGCTCATCATTATTATACACGAGAGTATGTCATTATTACATGGGAGTCATGTTGTTTTACACAGGGGAACATGTCACTTACACAGGAAAGCATGTCATTATTACACAGGTTGATATGTCACTAATGCACAGGGAAACACACCATTATTACACAGGGTGGCCCATTATTATTACACATAGGAGCATGTCATTACACACAGAACTGTTTCCTGAACAGCAAGTAGGTATTTCTGTGAATGTAAATTGTATCTTAAACATACATCACACACACACACACACACACACACACACACACACACACTTTAAAACAAGTAATTTGTATCTCTCCATAGCTTGCATGGCAGGGAGCCAGTCACTGCAAAAATGACTCTTGTGAGTAGCAGCACACAATAGATCCTGTAAATAGTTGCTCAGATGTGTATGCACATTTGTGTACACAAATTTGTGTGCATGTGTACATGTAAATGATTTTGGAAAACTAATTTTTAGTTTGAATTTTACTTAGCATATTTTTTTCAGAATTTATTCACATTCAAATAATTAGTAAAAAAAAGTTTCAAAATCATAACACATAGCAATTCCTTTATCAGTAAACATTTTGTGGGACTTCCACAGAGAGTACAAATTAAAAGTTAAAATGTCTTTTCTCCACTGACCTACTTGTTAATAAAATTTCTCAAAGAAAATTATTCTGTGTTTGTGTATTTTGTTTAAAACACACTCAAAGCAGGAGTGCTTTTTCCTATAATTCCTGGTGTGCACAGCATCAGACAGCAACATCTGTATTACAGAACAGAAGCCGCTCTGCACCCTGTGTGTGACTGGCTATGTCCTTAGGTGCTGTTTGCAGGTAGTAGATACAAATTGCTTGGCAACTGACAAAATAAAGGTTTAATTAAATGCATGTAAATACACACATATGTGTATATACACATATGCATCCACACAGACATAAACACAAAGGAGATGTGGGTCACGGATCTTGTTAAAAATGAAGAAAAGCTCTGTGTTTCAGATGTTAGAACATCTAAGTGTGATGTATTTGTCCTTATCACCCGTGACAACACGCGTGGACTGAGTGATATTAATACAAGGTCGGCCAGCTCTTAGGGCATTTTCCTGTTGTTGTTCTTTGCTTTAACATTGCAAAGTATTTCATAGGCTGCTAAGTGTGCATTAATTGCGTGGACCAAACGACAAAGGATGCAGTGAAATGGAACTTTCTTTTCTTTTTTTAGAAACACACACTGGACTGTAGCTTGTAAGTATTTCATACAGAGAATAGTAAAAGTTCAGGTAAGACACAAGGTTCCCTTTAAGGTTTCTTTTCCAGCAGATTGCAGTTACTCAGTGGATGAGGTTCCTTTAGCTTCTGAATAAAAACACAGGTCAGAACACACTGCAACTTGGTCTGCATGGTGTGGAATTGATCAATTATCTAGAAAATGAAAATCTGGGCCGGTGAGATGGCTTCCTAGGTAAAGGCACCTGCCTCCCACCTGACCACCTGGGTTCAACCCCTGTGAGCCACATGATAGAAGCGAAGACCTTACTTCTGCAAGTTGTCCTCTTATCTCCACATGCATTATTTGGTGTACATGCGTGTGTGCCCGTGCATACACACACATGCACACACACACACACGCATGCATGCATGCCGGCACATGCATACAAAACACACCACATATTCACAAAGACATATACATACAGCACAAACCTGTACACACACATACACATACAAACATATACAGATGCACAAATATGCACACCACACACACATACACATAAACACACACATACACATTCATACATTCACACATATATACACACACATGCATGCATGTATTTATAACCACACGTTCACACATATACACACACCATAAATTCACATATTACACACATGCACACATACACACACATATAAATGCACACACACACACACATACAAACCCACACATACATGAAATTTAAAAGAAAAAAATCCAGGTTTGGCTGAATTTGCAATAAACATCATAACTTTAATGTGGCTTTTGTTGGACCATGTCTGTCAGGGGTTGGAAAACTGAGGAGACATATGGTCTTCTGATGTGGGAAACCGTAAGAACCGCCCCAGATGCCAGTATCCTGGCAGCTACTCACGTGATACTTTTGGGCTTCAGAACTGTCTCTGGGTTCCATTTTGTATTTCACGAAGCAGATGTGCATAAAGAAAGCTATTGCTTATTACCTCTTGTCGCTGGGAACTCTGGAAGTCTCTCCTGACATGTGTTAAGTGTTATTGGCTGCTTCCCTGTTCCTGTATCTTAAGTATTGAGGACTCAACATATTTTACTGACATAGATCAATTTTAGTATTATGACTCTCAGCTGTGAGCCAGCGAGAGTTAATGTACAGTGCTGGATGATACAGTTGGGGGTAAATATAGGTTCAAGCCCCAGTTTGTGGTGCCCTTGCTGTAATCTATAATTGGAAATGAGTTCCTTTACTTTAATGAGCCTCATTTGTAAGTTGTAGATGGTAATTCCCATTTCAATGGGCTGCTATGATGATTTAACATAATAAATAGTGATTGATTCTCTGCCCCAATCCATCACCCACAGATAACTTCAGTTTTATTTTTAATCAAGTATGAGCACAAATGTGGCACCATTTTCAGAATAGTAAATTCAAGTCAAGAAAATGTTTCCCCATAGAAACATGGCTGTGGCATCATGGATAATTATGGAAACCAGGAATTTATAAAGTTACATAATTTTCTATGGTGAATCTGTGTGTATTTCTAGTGGTAAATCACCTTTTGAAATCCAAGCATAGTCAAACATAATTTTGAAGAATAATTGCAAGAACTTTAATATGACCAGAGGAATCGTTTCCCTCATAATATAGTTAGCAGAAATGGTGGTAAGAATTGACCTCCAGTTACCATTTCCAGGTTAGACTGATTCTATTCTGTTTTGTTTGTTTACTTGTAACATTTAAAATTCAGTTTATCATTTTTGTGATGGGGAGGTTAAGTTTAATACTGCATATCTGTTCTTTTTGTTTGTTTGTTTTATTTTTGTTTTTTGAGACAGATTTCTTTGTGTAGCCCTAGCTATCATGGAACTTGCTTTGTAGTCCGGGCTGGCCTCAAACTTACAGAGCTCCGCCTGCCTCTGACTCCCTAGTGCTGGGACTTTAAAGATGTGTGCCACCACCACCTGGCTCTGTTCTATGCCTTTGAGCTGGACTTCTTCTCCTTCTTCTATCCCTATTATTCTTAGGTTTGGCTTTTCCATGGTGTCCCAGATTTCTTGGATGTGGTAAGAATTTGTTGGATTTAACATTTTCTTTGACTGATGAATCTATTTCCTCTGTAGTATCTTTAATGCTTGAGATTCTCTCTTTCATCTCTTGTATTCTGTTGGTTATGCTTACATCTGTAGTTCCTGTTCCTTTACCAAGATTTTCCACTTCCAGTATTCCTTGGTTTGTGCTTTCTTTATTGCCTCCACTCCAATTTTCAAATCTTGGACTGTTTCCTTCACTTGTTGTTTATTCTTGGTTTTCCTGGCTTTCTTTATGGGATTTTTTGACTTCTTCCAATTTTCTGTTTATTTTTTCCTCCATTTCTTTAAGGTAATTTCTCATTTCCTTTTTAAGGTCTCTATCATTGTCATAGTTATTTTTAAGGTTTTTTTCTGCTTCCTTTGTGTTGGGATGTTCAGGTCTGGCTGCTGTAGAACCACTCATTTTTGGTGCTATCATATTGCTTTTTATGTTGTTGAATGTATTCTTACACTGCCCTCTTCCTTTCTCTTCCTCTAATTGTTGTAGGTGGCACCTGTGGCTTCAGTATTTGCCAATGAGACAGGATGTTGGGGTTGGGCAGAAAGGATGCTACTGCCTGGTTGCTGGGGGGTGTGGTTTGTGGGCTGTCTAGCAGGTAGCATAGACACTCACCTCTTCCTCTAGCTCTGTTCCTTGTTTTTCAGCAAATCTTTAGGCTCAGAGTCCATCGCTAACTTCCCACAATTGTTTACAACATCTCATGCAGTGTGCATACTGTGTAAGCACAGAGCTGGCTGGAGACAGGAAGAGAACGGTTTGTGCAAGTTTCACCTCAGATGGAATTCCTCTGCATGACTTTAGCTTTTTTCCCCATCCACAATAGAATGTGCTTCCTGTGTCCTCCAGGCCTCTACCTTTCTTGAAGCCTCTTGTAGTTTTCTGTCTCACTGACCCTTTTGAGCATCCTTCGTCGTAGCCACACCTACTTTCACCTAAGCACAGCACACTCATTTAACTCAACTTGTAGTAATGGCTGTAAATCTCAGTAGGTGTGATATCCTCATCACTAGGTGGCTAATGTGTGAAGCCCTGACCATGTGCAGCCTTGAACATAAGCTCTTGGTAAGTGTCAGCAGCCACTCTCCACTCTTCCCATGCTTGCCTCACCCTGAATCCTGCAGGATGGTGTCACATAAAAGCGGTAATCATCATGATAAGATTTACAATCAATTTTATCCTCTCCTTCCTGGACAGCATGCTAAGTTCTAGAAATATATATATCGCAAATAAATTATCTTGAAAATGTGCAGAATTAATCTGTAGATAATAGAACATGTTAAAATTTGTGAAGATGCTGCCCAGGGGTTTAAAGACAGTCAGTATATCTAGACTATTATCTATACCAACAACGCAACTGTGTTATTTCTCGGTGGTTTGTAAAAGTACAACCTACCTCTACCCCAAGGACTCTGATTGCAGATACATTAAATTCAAGTCAAGTCTAAACCATAGATACAATCTAGAGATCTTCACCACCCAAAATTACTGGCCGTGGCTCACAAATCTTTATGTTTTCTACACAGTAACACTTCCTTTCATAAGCCTCCCTTAGAACTGCTTCCATGAAGGCAGGCCACATTACTGTCTGCCTTCTTCCTCTCTTTTCCCTTCCCTTCACCATTTCTTCAATCTTTTCCTTCCTCCCTCTCTCCTTTGTTCTTAGTTTCTTTCTTCACCTGTTTTCTTCTTATTAATCTTTTTCTTTCATTTTAATTGAGACTGCTAAAAAGCAAGGTTCAATTTTATATGGAATGCATTTTTGAATGGCAATTTCAAACAGGGCTTTTGAGTAAATCATCAGAAAATAGAGGTGACAGAGATAATCAAGGAAATTAACTCCTAAAACTACTGTACGTGATACCACAGTACATTCACCTTAACAGTTATACAGTTTATTTTAAAATTTAAATCACCCCCAAATGTAATACCTTCAATTTTGCTATTTACTTTTTCCTTGAATTTTGTAGTTTAAATCTGTTTATACTACTCATATACCTTTATTTTTACCTTTATTTTACTTTTCAATTTAACCACTTGGGCTCCTTCATGTTTTATCATTTGTTACATTATGTTTTAATATCAATGCTCTTAGAAAACCCCAAACACCTACCAGATATGATAGTTGTAAGGCTATGACAAAATGGCCTGCCTCAGAACTTCTGAATACCCCAACTACTCTATATGGAGCCTAATAAAATCCTCAGATACAGGAGAATAGCCAAGACTGTGGTACCCATGAGGCTACCCATGGGAAGCTTCCCTACATGTGAAGGCTTGGCTAACAGACTGTGGTGCTGATGGGGAGGGTTGGAACCTTCAGTAGTTGGGGTCTGTCCGAAGATTCTTAGTGCTCTAGGGGTATGTCCTAATTGGGCTCAAGTCCCTTCCTCTCCCTCCTTTCTCTCTGCTTCCTAGTAGACATGAGGTGAATATTTTTTCCACAATGTGCTGCCTCACAGTGTGTGACAAAGACAGGAAGCCTCTGAAAGTATGACTCAGCACTAACCTCCCTTCTTTTCAAGATGATTATCCCAGATATTTTGTCCTAGTAATGGAAAGTTTACTAATATGCATATCTGGTATTAGTCAAACATAAATGCTTGTCAGGACCCACCTGCATTCTATAGTCACAACTTTCTGAATTACAGAAGTTGTGTGAACCCAGATATTTTGGGGAGTGAAACAAGGAGCTCTTCATAAGTTCCCCAAGACAACAGACACAAAGTGGGGTTACTTAGAACAAATCTAAGTGTATGGTGCCATGATGGAGTCTGGCCAGAAATCATTCTAATTAGGGTAAGAGGTCACATCCTTTCAAGATGTCTTCCTGGTATGTCAACCAGACATGGCAAGTGGTTAAAAATGACCTAGCTGTTCTGCTTTGGTAACAATCTATACATTTAAAACTCAAAGTAATGATTCAGATTAAGTTAAGAGAAATTATTTTGGCACTGTTTGCAGCAGTGGACACTGCCTACGAACCAACCAGCTGAGTCAAGAAGAGAGGCCAAGGGTCTTAGTCAGCTAGGAACTCTGCCACCCACCCCATCTACAACTCATTCTCATTAGGAATATTGCATTCTTTACAACAGAGATGTGTGGGAAATGGTTTGCAATAGCACATGCAGCAATAAGTATTCCTTAGTCTCTTTTGTGGTTTTAAACCATACAATTCTGGTTTAATTCTTGTCTTTTATTGCCAGGTTTTTTTTTTCTGTAAAGAGGGTTAATACTTCATCCTGTTACTACGAGATAAAAAAATGCATTTCAGTGGGGGTATGGCAAAGCAGTGGTTTTCTCTTTGTCTGATGACTGTCATAATTATTTGCTTGAAGAAATAATGAACAGTTACAAATACTGAGTTTCATCCAAAATTAGTAACAGGTACACCCACATTCTGAAAGTTCCTGGCCTGATACCCAAGCACATCCTACAGGTTTCTCAGTGCTTAGGACTGTCCTTCCCAGATGCTTTGTCCCATTCAGCCTTTCAGATTCTGATGGCTTTAAAGTCCTAAAGGTTTCAGGACAGAATGTGGTTGGCCTAGAATCCTCATTATCCTTTCTGTTTTCAGCGCTAATTTGAAGTTCACTTTTCTTCTAATTCAATGTCTTTTGCTAGCATCCGGAGTAGTAAGAGGCACTTAGTAAACATGAATGGATGAAATGCTCATGGCACTGCTGAAGGGATGAATTCCTGGAGGAGTTATTGAAGTCATAGAAAGGAAGGTTGGATGTAGTTATCAACGGCATTTCTGGATATTCTCACAGAGTCCCTTGGCAGTGCATTTAGTTTTACAAGAGAGGTAGTCTTGAGAAACAGTTAGAGTGACATCTCTAAGGTGACTCAGCCATGTGCATTTCCAGGCTCTGTTCTTCTGGCTGCCCTAGATTCATGTGTCCCTCTCCTGATTGTTTTCTTCAACTGGGGCATGAGCATATTATCATTTACCGACCTGTGTAGGCTCATGTGAAGAGTGGCCCTTAGGGGCCAGTGTGAGCATGCAAACCATCTGAGCTCCATAATCCACTTCCTACATCACTTGGTGGGCTGACTAGCAATTTTGGAAAACAAACATCCTCAGGTAGCAGGAGCTGTTTGTCATATGGTCGTATTAGTTCAGGCCAGAGCTCAGCAAACTTCTCAGAACTGCTGGATAGCAAATATTTCAGTCTTTGCAACACAGCAGGTCCCTGCCTCCACTTAATTCTGTGAAAGCCAAGCAAATGCTGAAATAGAGCATTTATAAACAAATGGATGTTTACCCAACTCAGCAGCTAGGCAGGATTTGATGCATGAGCACAAAATTTTGACCCCTGCAAATAATCCAAGGGCTAAAACAAGTTAAGCATAGTTAATAAAATAAAACTTTAACTTATCAGATAATAGTAGTTAGTACCAGGTAAAGGTCTATTTTTATGGATATAAATTCTCATCTACACAGAGGATGACAATTCCTTGTTTATTTTCACATGCAGACTCATTCTACATGAGGAAACTAAACCAAAGAAATGCAGTTTCCAGTTATCACTTGGATTTTCAGTGTCAGGTAAGCAAAGTTCAGTTCAGTTTGCATTTTCTATCTCACCCTCAGGAGAAAAGCTTTGTGCTTTTCTGAAGCACTTACTGTATATCTGCAGCTGTCCACGAAAGGAGTTTTTTCCACGGGAGTTCTCAGCTGTGCATTCATATATTCCAGCATCATCTAACTGCAGGTTGGGGATCTCCAGCACAGCCTGGGATTTCCGCAGTCTGGACTTACCGGGAATGTAACCGTTAACCTTCATCCAAGTGATTGTTGGAACAGGGCTACAACAGGGAAAAGAGGCACTGTTAATATACTTCCCGTTATTAGAAACATAGATTCAGTTATCTGGTAATTTAAGCACTTAATAGGCTGAGCTCAATGAAAGGTAATCACAGTTAGGGCTGTGTGCCAGTGGATAGAAGTCGCTTTCCCCATGGTTGTGAAACCATCAGGAAACCAAGTCCTTCTTTTTCAGATTTCCACAAAGCCTTAGAAAGCCTGCACTATTATTTTCTAAATGTAAATGTCGTATTTTTAAGTAACAAATGGACTTTGGTGAATTTGCTAACACTTTTACAGCAGGAGTCAAACAAAAGAGTTGGGAATAAAATAGAGAAACTTTTCTGCTCTCACCTGCAGCAAATCTGTTTCCCATAGCAACAGTTTGTACAGCGTAACACCAGGTCCCTGTAGCACGTTTCTCCCCACAGTGAGCCATTCAGCTGTTTTTTTTCCTCTTATTTAAAGCTTTTATATTTTTTATTTAATCCTAAAGGTTTTAGTAAATAAATATTAGCTGGCTTTTCCTCATTCATGGGTGCATGGAACTCTGTTATAGGAGCATGTTGGTCAACTGTCCCTATAGCTCATGGTTCAGGATGCACTGCTTTCATTTCGTGCATCTCTCTCCTTTGGTGTCAAATGGAGGCACTGAAAACTTCACTGTTGCTTTCATGGTTAACGGGAGACATTCTCAAAAGCTGGATTAATGGCTCAAAGGGCATGTCCATTTTTCATTTTAATAAGTACTGGCAGACAGTAGCAGTCCTAACAGTAATATATGATATGTTTTCCCTGTATCCTTGTCAGGACTATACAACATTAATTTATTTAAAAAAATCTGCACAGGTTCAAACCAGAAAAAAATCCCAGCATTAAGAAGGAGAAGTGGACACGAAGTCATACCCCTGATCAAGACACTATAGTAATACCCACTGGAGAAAGATAATCAGTTTTCTTCAATGGGACAGGATCTTAGAAGTATGCCTTCTGTGGAAAAGCTAACAAGGCTATGGTTTCTTTCTGAGTTCCAAACCTTTTCTTGTTTAGAAAATGATTTCAAAGCTCAAATTTAGGTCAATATTTTTTGCAGAGTTTGGATGGCAATTTTAAACTGCACTTTCCATTTGGCTGTGGTTCCCTGGACTATACCACTGCTCTTATGCAACAGAGGGGAGTTCTTTCCCATTCGGCTGTGGTCCTCTGGACTACGTTATTGTTCTTGTGTGACAGAGGGGTGGAATTCGTGATTTCAGCATCACGAAGGACACTCAGTGGTCACAATGGCTGAAGTCTTGCTTTCTCTTCTACAAGTTATCCTGCACTGGCATCTCTTCCAAGTTCAGCTCTGTTACACTGACTTGGTGTCTACACATGCTACACTTTTCATGATGTATACTATGTATTTTCTGTTTTCTTTCTCACCTCCTCTACCTTCTCTACCCTCTGATCCAAAAACACACCTTTGTGTCTTCAATCTTTTCCTCCCATAACATTCTTCTCTGGATTATAAATGATGAGTGAAAGGAAATTTTAGAAAGTAACTTCAAACAGAATATTTTCTCTAGTAGGAATGATAGCATTGTTCACGGCACCAGTTATCAAGCCCAGGCATGACTACCTAGCCACATATTTCAGATTCTTGGTTCCCTGTCCTCAGGGAAGATGAGATGAAGGAAAGGGTGAGGTCTCACAGTCAACTTCAGTATCTCCCTTGCTTCTGATGCTGCTGTGTACCCATGCTACTTTCTAGGCTCATAAATGCTTTAAGACATGAACTATTGGGCGCTGAGACTGCGCAACAGGGAAAGGTGCTCACCACCAGGACTTAATGACCTGGGTTCAATCCATGAGACACACATGGTGGAAAGGAAGAGATGACGTCTACATATTTTCCTCAGACCTCTACATGTATGCCGGGGTACATAGGCTCCCTCCCCACATAAATAAATATATGTAAAACATAAAACACTGATGAAAAATTTGTATAAGACAGCATTTCCTGTTTTCACTCTTCAGTCATGTATTCTAGATATAATTTCCATCCTTTTCCAAATATGAATTCCAGGATCTATTGTATTTCCATATCTATATTTTCTCTACTATTTTTATTATGTTTTATAACCATTGTTTTAATGATGGTATCTTTGTTGGTATTGTGGGCCTTTGGAAGAAATACATAAAATAACTGAAGAAAAATCATTTGTATTTTGTCATTACTCACTGATTTCAATTCCACAGTAAAGGACAAAGGACTTTGAATATTTTAATCAAGTTTTTAATTCCATGCCATGTAATTTATCCATATACAAATACTTTAAAGCAAATATTTTCATATTACTCACCTTTTATAATTTTAAAATATGAATTGTTATATTTTCCTCAGAGTAAAAATCCAAGTTACTCAATGAGCACTTATTTTTCACTGCAGTTTTCTTTTTTATATCATTTCTTCCTTACTTTGTAGGCTGCAGCAGAGTCAGTGAGATTAGCCACCCCTGATTATACACACAAAGCATACAACCTCAAACTGCTGAAAGCAAAATTAAAGTTGCCAACATTGTCTTTCCTAAATGCTGAATGCCCTAATTCTTAGTAGTTTATCCACTGACTTTATGAGTACTGCCTGAGTCATTTCAAGTTATTTTATTAAGAAGTAATTTCTTTGAATTTGATTATTTAATCTACTAGGGAAGGCAATATTTCATAAATGGGGAGAATAAATATAAAATGGACTCCAAGGTTGTAGTAGAAACCAGGAAGCAATCTAGAATGGTGGCTATGTTACACAGGAGAGAACAATTTTGAAAACAAGGACAAGAACACCCCGACACTAAGGAAAGAAAGGCAATGTTTCAGAGAGTCAACAGTGCTTCTGTATTGAGCGTGTTAGAGCCAAGTGTGTGAGGAGTGGGGGAGTGTTCTCATCCTGTTGCTGACTTTACAAGATCCTTGCTGTCTGTCAGAACAGTGTTTGAAATTAGTAATGAAATGGTTGTTGAAGATCTTCAAGGTATTTTTGATTTCATTAGAAAGAAGTACTGAAGTTCAAAATTCAAATACAGAAAAAGGACGGAAAGTTAGCTCGGACAGAAGACACTGGCGTGGGGGAAGGAGTTTCTCCACCAGAGACATGTGGGGGAAACTGGAAGGACAGAGACAGCTTCTGCAAGGGGGAAAAAAGAGTTTTGGCATGGATGTTCATGTGCATGAGAACTCATGCTCATAATAGGCTCTTGGCACTCCGCATGCATTCGTAGGTGGAGAGGGCGGGGTTTTCACAGGAAATCACTACAGCCTTATGCCAAAGTGCCTGTTTCCCCTGCAATAGAAAGGCCATCTTCACTGATGAAATTACTTAACAAGTTTTATTTCTCTTTATTTCTATGTTGAATTCTCAAGATTAGCAATTAAAAACTTGCCTTTGAATTATTAGAAGTTTCAGAACAGGAAAATAATAACTAGCATTGGTGGGGTGGCTGAACATTGATTTGATTCTAAACATAACCTACTATTAAATGAAATGGAGACCTCGAGCTTCTTGATGCTGCGAATATTTTATAGGCCTTCGGGATCTCGTCTCTCATCTATGCTGTTCATGACAGATAAGAACAAACTAAAGAACGTCTGTTATTTTCAAGTATGTTGTTTATAATCTAGCTTGATACATTCATTTTTTTTTTGGCCAGGGCTTAGCATTAAAAAATGTATCTCAAGATACTGTAAAATTCTCATTGATTTAATGTTGTAATATTATCCAACATACAATTCCCATCACAAAAATCTGAAAATGGAGTTGTCTCTCAGAAAGAGGGCTGGGATAGGCTATGCTGGAAGAATGAGTAGAGATCTCAATTTTGACAGAAATGCAAAGAACAGTTATTTCTATCTTATTGAAGATGTGTTTAAATTTTATTTTTTTAACCACACTTTGGATTCCTGTGCACAATAAGCACAGGAACTTAAAGCAGCTAACGGATGTTTAAAGTTTGCATTATTTTCTTATTCATCTGGCTAAGAAATATCTATTAGTAACAGAAGATTATGTGAAGCCACACTGAAATTCTGACAGGGCTTTGTGTTAGCACCGTCAAAGAGGCAGGATGAATAGTGGCTGCAAATGTAGTTCTAAATGTAAGGCACGTGGCAGATGAACTTTAGCCTTCACAGAAGTCATTAAGGCATTTCTTAAAGATCATTTGATACAGATGATGAAGTAATGTGTAGAATCTGTCAAGACAGAAGGAGGGCTTAGCTGTAAAGATTTAATGATTTCAAAGGAAAGTACTCCCCAGCCGCAACTAGCTATTCACAGACAAATTGTAGGTCTGTCTAATGGAGCTTCCTATTTTCCTTGCATAAGTCACAAGTGAGACATGAATTTTACATCGGATGTGGAAATACATACAGTTATGGCTCCTCTGTGATTTGCACAAAAAAAGAAGGAGCACTGTATACCTCTGATGGAAACTGAGAGACCCAAGTTTTATAACTTTTCTCTAAGAAAGCACATAAAAAACCATCATAAAAAATAGCTATTGAGCCAAAAGATTTTTTTCTTTTTATGGTCCTATAGCTCAAAAAATAAAAAAAAGGAACAAAATCCAGTTGTTAATGTGGCTGATTGTTGCACATTTACATTTTATGTAAAACTGTTTAAAGCAACCATTTTCTTTGTAAAAT
>PVIU01018513.1:0-38803 GCA_004026605.1 Ondatra zibethicus
CTAGGTGTGGGTAGGCAAGAGTTCTCTCTCTCCTTCTTCCTCTCCCTCTCTCTCTCCTCCCCCACCATGCTTCCTGGTCAACCACAAACCGTTCTCCTTGCCACACATTTCCACCACCATGGTGTTCTGTTCAAGTCCATTGAGGCATCAAGAGACCAGGAACCGAAGCCATGAGCAAAATAAATCTGGCCTTCCTTAAGTCTCCCTGTCAGATATATTAGTAACAGGGACAATGAAAGCAAGAAATGCAGAAGGAGTGAAGAGAATCCAAGGCCTCCCCCTCCCGTTACCCCAAGGCATGGCTATGGTGAAGGCTTCAGGTGGTCCTGATGCAGCCTGCACATTGGTCTCCATGGTAGCAGCGTGTTCACCTGGGCACACGGCCATGCAGAATGGAGATGCATCCTCATCCTCCTTTGCAGCTACATAAAAGGTTCTAGTTAGTGAAGATTCTTTGAGGCAGTCCGTGACTCCACATCCCTTCTTATGTCTAAAGCAAGGGTGCGACCATCTTGGAACACTAGGATGAGATCTCTCCTATGGGGGGGTGGAACAGTATTGTTGGAGGAGACTGAAGCTCTAGAGGACCGAGCCGCTTCCTTTCCGTCTCTACGAGAGATATAAACTTCTTTTACTGCGTTGGGTTGGCTATACTTTAGACCTGAACTGTCACCTTCATTACAAAAGCTCTGTCCCCAAACAGAGTTTTACCTTGAAGATGGCTGAATCCAAGCAGCTCTAAGTCGCCGAGATCCATCTACACAGACATCATCAAAGCCGAAGCCCGGAAGCTCACGCCACCATGGCTGCTGGTTCTCTGGAAAGCCAAGGTACCCATTCACCCATCATCCACACTGTCCTGAGTGGGAGACACTGGAAAGGACCCTAGAGATGAATCCAGAATGGACTTCCTGTGCATTGCACTGCCCTCCCTAGGAGCATCCTCATCCTCACGGTGGTACCCACAACTCAGACAGAGGAAGTAGGAAGGTCAAACAGGAAACCTGAAATGTAGACACAGGCCCTTCGTGGGTCCTCACTATCTTGAGTCTCCTTACAAGGGTTCATCCTTCGGGGGGAAGCTGAGACCCCCAGGAGGAAACACAAAACAGGCAGAAGCAATGAGGTGGGGGTGGGCCTTATGGAGACCTGTAGAAGCACAATGTGGAGATACAGCCTGGTCGGGCTTCCATGTCTGTGCCAGCCACTTCCCAAAGGGAAGCCTACAAGCACACCTGCCTACCGGCCTTTCTCTCATGGGAAGGCGGAATGTTTATAGACTATACAAGTCAATAAGGCCAGCTGGAGGACATGTGCTTGAGACCAGGAAGGCAGACGTGGAATGGCTTGCGGGAAGGCCTCTCCGTGACTCACCTGCTGTCACTGTCTGCTTTGTCACCTCCTTGTGAGCAGAGACTGCACCCAGAGCCTCCTCTCCAAATTCACGACACCTGTGTGGTGGAGGCTGCCAGTATCTCCTACCCACGAGAAAGGGACAGTCACAGCCACTGTGCCTCCGTGGGCATCACTTTGCCCTTAAATGCTCACCCAACTGCTGTCACTGACCTGTAGATGCTCCAGACTCAACAGATGAACAAGGCCCCAACCCTGCCCAGCCATCTTCACGAGGAACCTTCGCTCTGGTCCCCAGCAATGTTCCTCTGAACTTAGCCTGCAGGTCCCCCATAAGCCCCTCACATCCATCCCCTCCTGCTTTGCGTCTGAGAATATTCTACCTCTCCTTGAAGATCCTGACTCATCCCAGCATCCATGCTGTGAAATTTCAAGACCAGCTATAGATGTCTCTAGATCGTAAAAGACTACAGAAACTGCCGAAGTAAATGAAACAGATGGCCCTGCACACCTGGCCAGATGTGAAGATGAGTAATCCTACACAACCGTTACTAAAGCTTCGTAGGCTGTAGCACTGATGGTCCCTCCTAACCATAACCTGTCAGTCAAAAGCCACACCAGAGGCAGGAAGGATAAGGCCCCTTACACATCACAATGGACTGGACGTGCTGTGCCTTTTGCTATTCTTGCAACTTTTCTGAGATGCGCGTCTTAATTTATTTTTTCCACCAAAAAAAATAAATAAAATAATAAAAGGAAAGAAAGCAGCAAGTGTATCTCAGTGGGTAGAGGGGTGACTTAGCATGCAAGAAGCTCTAGGTTCAATCCCCTCACTTTGTGACCCTAAAGCAAGACTGTCCTAGCACCAGAGAGTAAAGTCAAGAGGATCAGGAGTTCAAGGCCACCCTAGGCTACATAAGACACTGTCTCAAGAAAGAGTACAGGGAAGAAAAAAAAATATGTGCAAAGCTCTGGAAGCCTAAGAAGGCACCCGGAACAGGTAAGGGCACAGGGGGTGCAGCTGTGAGGACAGTGGGGACTCCTGAGGGCCCTCGAGAAGGTGAATCACTGTAGGGAAGTGGCCAGGGTTGGTTATCCCCAAAGCAGGGGGCGAGAGAGCCCCATGGGCTCCTCAGACCGTGGTGACAAAGCCTGCTGATTTGGTCTACAGAGCAGTCACTTCCCCACGAAAAGCCCCAATACCTTCCAGGAACTGCCTCTTTCCACTTCCCTTTGCCGCAGACATTCTGCAGCCCTGCCTCTCTGATTTCATCCGCAGGTTCCTTTGCAGGCACATGCCATCCTGTGTCTGAGGAGTTGACCTCCCCCTGCTGTTGACCCACAGTGGACAAAGGGACGGCTCCGGAAGGGGTAACACTGGTTTTAGCCTATAGTGGAGGGATCCCAGGTGAAGACAGGGAGAAGGGGAGGACCCAGGCTCCCCACTTCCATGAGAAGCCCTGGAAGTTGGTAGAAGAAGCACAAAGAATCTGCAAGCTATCAGGATGTTGAGTGTGGCCTTGAGAGACCAGTCACTGTCAACTGGACCCGCACGCTTCCGACACCATTAGGGCTTTTGGGCCCCAGAGACTTCACACCCCCTTTAATATTCATTGAGTTGACATACTTACTGTATGTATTTATGAAACATAGCATGTGGCTGTACCTATACACATGGTGTAGTGTCTACCCTGGGGCACGGGCCCACCTATCACACAAAGTATTTTTTATTTCTATGCAACAGGACTCTTCCGAAACCCTCTTTTTCAGCTATTTTTAAATGTTCAGCACATTGTTTTCAACCATGGTCCCCTTACCGTGCTACAAAACGTTAGAAGTGATTTCTCCAACCAGCTGCCCCCTAACCTGGTTAACCACCCTCTCCCACCCTGACCCCACCCCCATTTCCCCAGCCGACCATAATGACCATCCTCCTCTCAATGTCCTTGAGAAGATGTGGTATTCCTGACTCTCATCTTTTGGACCTGGTGAATGATATGCCAGTCTGCTAAGAAGGCTGTAACAAATATCTCCGGAGCCCAGTAGCTTAAACAACATGAGGAGCTTATTCTTTATGGCCCTGGAAGACGAGCCCAAGACCACAGAGCCCGCTGATGCTATTCCCAGCAAAGGCCTTGCGCCTGGCTTGCAGAAGCACCTGGTTGTTTTGTCCTTGCGTGTTGACCAAGAGAACGACTGTTCCTTGGCTGAGGACCTGTATGTGCTGGATGGGATGTCTGCCCTGGGAGCCCTTTGCTGTCAACTGAGGATCCCGAGGGCCTGGCCCAGGCTCCCCACCCTCCCATGTGAATGCCATTCAGGATTTTTTTTTTTTGTTCATTGTTGCCTGCCGGATAACTGGGAGTGTTTTCTTTGGAAAGCCCAGCGGTCCGGCACGCTACCCTTCCTCTGTACTGAACAGTGTTGTTTAAACGGGCGGCCTCGATTGTTTTGGAGATAGGCGTCTTTTCGAGGGAGGAGGAGGTCTGTGCGCCTTGATTACTTTGGCCGCCTTCCTTTATTTTTTCTGGAAACTCCTCTCTGTGTATGAAGATGGTAGGTTTCACAGACCTGTAACAAACACTCACTCAGCGTGCAAGACCCTGGCCCTGGGCAGCCTAGGAAGGTTCATACTAAGGTTCCTGAGGAGGCCCAGAGAGGGAGAGGTGGAGGCAGCAGGGCCTGGGAAAGTCACACCCCCCTAGTGTGAGCTGAGCTTGCTGACTGTTTGGGACCTGCAGACAGGGGCCTGCAAATTCCAAACACAGTCCACAGGCCTTTGGCTTTCCTCAGGCCCCTTCCTTCCTGTCCTTCAGCCTGACCCTCCCCTCCTGGCAGGCCCTTCCTGTTTCGGGGAAGGTCAGCTTGTGGCAGAAGAATGGCCATTGTTCCTCCCTCCCCTGGTCCCTGCTCACATCCGGCCCCTAGTCTCTAAGTTCCCCTTCAGAACAGCCAGACTTTCCTTCTCCTGCAACCTGAGAGACGAGGGCATTTCCTGCCTGGCCACCCTGGTTCCCACCCTCTACTGCCTCAGCCTGCAGGTCACCAGGCTCTGTGCTTCCCTGGGTCCCACAGCTCCAACCTGTGACTGAACTTGGCAGCTCTGGGCCCTCTTTCCTCATCTTCACGCTCCACCTGCTCCAGGACATATTTACCTGGGACCTCATGGGAAAAAAACATGGGGCGAATTCTGTCACCAGCACCCTCATCCTTCCAGGCAGGCATCATCCTGTTCACAGATCAGAAATGCCTCGCCTGCACCCTGGGGGTTCTCTCCCATGACTCCATAGCCAAGTGAGCTCCAGGCCTTTCCTACTCAGGGCTCTCTACTTGCTTGCAAAGGGAACCCTTTCTTTTGGCTCCTTACAGTAGGGACAGATCCAGGTCCCCTCTGTACTACTTGGGGACCCTCTTTTGGTACTCTCTCTTTAGTGCTCAGCCCTCTCCCCCCACTCATTTCTGCCACTGGCCACCCATCCCACTCACAAAGAGCCAGGGTCCTCCCCAGTGTGGCCAGAGTGACCAGGGTCCCAGGAGATATCTCTGAGCCCCTCCCCAATTCCACGATTAAGCAGCTCATTTAGGAGATATTCCCCCACGGATCCGTGTGAGCCCCTTTACATATTGGGGCCTGGCTGGTTGACACCATCTCCCTAAGATGGAGTGACCGTGGAAAAGTAAAGAAACAAGGCAAGAGTCCCAAGGGTCACATGAAGTTGGGGAGATGATTTATTTGTGGTGGATCAGTGAGTCCCTTCTGCTGCTATTAGGGGCACGTGCATGGTCATGTATGTCACCTATGTAACCACAGAGGTCAGGATGGTTCTTCCCAGGCCTGTGGATGCTGGAGTCACCTATGAAGACACACATCAGGGGTTACAGCATACTCTACTGCACCGTGAACCTTCACCAGCACACACACACACTCACACAGACGTCAGCCTTCCACTCAGGACCAACGTCTAACAAAAATATTTTCTCTCCGGCTGCAGTGCGGATTAAGTCAAGAGACGTGTTGACAATACATGGCACAGCTGGCAAGTGCTCACGGGAGACGTAGGCTGATGGCTGTCATTTGTCCTCCATGGCGTGACGGCGCACACAGATGTACTGCGAACACAGCCGCTGCAAAGTCCAAAGTGCCCCATTGCTATTATTAGGCTGTGACCCGCTGCAAAGCCAGGAAAAGTGACCTGGCTCAGAGGACCTCAACCTCTGAACAAATGTCGTCATCTCTCTGAGTTCCTGAATTCACCGCCACTAGGTTGGGACATTCTCTTCAAAAGCCAACTCCACAGTTAGACTGTAGGGCATTGTGTAATCAGTGAAGTTCACTGGCAGGGGTGACTTGCGTCTTTTGCACATTGACCCTCAAGTTCCTGGAAGCTAAAAGCGATGAACGTTCTGTTCTTCCCCCTCCCCCACCCCACTTCTTTCTGTTCTCTGTCCTTCAATCAAACTATGTGACACCCACAGTGCCCAGGGGACCTGGCCAGAACCTCAGCTAGCACTCACATGTCCCTAGAACACACACACACACACACACACACACACATCTTGGGGGCTCTTTCCTTTTCAAACCTTATACATGGCCATTCTCTGTCAGACCTGCAGAAGCCAGCGACTAAGACTCGGGCCAGAAAACACACTGTCTGAACTATTCCTCAGGGACAAGTGAAGTAGTATCCCAAGGCCAGGAGCGAAGGGGGCCATCCTTCCAGCACCTTTGGAAGATGCTGATGAATGGCTGGAGACACTTCTTTATAGATCCTGGGCAATGTAGGCTGGGTATATACACTAACCTGCACTAGGTGTAGGGGTTGCAGGACCATGATAGGCTGCTGGTAACAGCCCAAAGGTGGCATCTGGCAAATAGGGGTGGGGAGAGGAGAGAAATTCTAGGAAACAGCTCTGTAATGGAGGCCACTCAGTACTGTTGTGGCCTGTGGCTTTCTCAGTAAAATCTGTTTGAGAGAATGGAGCTGCACTTTCTCAAAACGGCCCCGCTTCATCCCCTCTGGTTGCTCTCCTTTGGCTCATAATCTTTGTTAGCTTTCTGCCCCTAAATGAGAAACTGTCCGGATTTTTATTTTGCTTTGTTTTGAAGTTCAGCTGTGCCTACGCCCACTGGCCAAGCCCCTGACGACAAACTTCATCAAAACAGCGTGCATGTGTTACAACCTCTGTCCTAGAAGCAGGCATTCACTAGGGCCTGTGTGTGTTTGCAGAATGGTTTCCAAATTTGACCTGTGTCCCCAAAGCTGAGATCGCTGTAGAGAGCTGTTATTACATCTCTGTCTTGCCTCAGGAGATACACAAAGGCCAGAACGCTGTGTGCTGGGAGCCCTGCCATCCCCGGTGCTCCTTTTGCCTTTGGGATCAATGCCCCCCAAAAACATGTGGTCGTTGGACACCAGAAACACAACATCCTCGTGTGTTACTGCTGGAGAGAAAGGAAGACACTGGGGAGGATCGCTGCTGAGACCTGCCCCTAGTCCCTGTCCACAAAGGCTTTTCCCACTGAGCCCTTCCTCCTTCAGGGGACTGATTTGACACACTCTGGTGCAGGCAACCTCCACAGCAGGACTCCTCAGTGTCCTCGCTGCTTCCCCACCACAACCTAAGATGGCTTCCCTGGCCTCACTTAATTCTCTAGTCCACCTCGTCCATTTTTCACTGTTCTGACAAAATACCAGAGCCAGGGTACTTTATAAATTAAAAAAAAAGTTTATTTCACAGTATTGCAAGTTCAAGAACATGGTGTCAGCTCCGGAAAAGGCTCCCTGAGCCTGCCAGATCATGGCAGATTGCATCGGGTGAAGATCACATGGGAGACAGTAAGCCAGGAAGAAGTGGGGGAGGGACCAGTCTTTCTCCTTTATCAAAAACCATCTCTCATGAACCAAGCAGGCTCTCAGGAGAAAGTCTCTAACCCCTCCCCCAGGCAAGCACGCCACTGACGGCTCACTTTGCGTGCGTGTGTTAGGTCAGGTCTGCAGGCTTGGACAGTGAGTGAGTCTGGGGTGAGGGAGAGAAGCCTGTAAGAACTGGAGTTGCGGGAGGACGAGTAGTCTGCACCGAAGAACAAACTTCCAGAGCATGAGCTCATGGGGACACATTCCAGCCATCGTGGAACCAAAGCGCCCACCCTGCTTGGCTCTTCTGTACTCGTTCATTTTGTCCCCCAGCCTGCACTCTTCAATGACCCCCCCCATGCCAGCATCACCGTCCTCCTCCTCCTCTCTCCTCTCCCTTGGGTCCACCTGGCTCTGTGTATCAGGGTTGGGAGGGGCGCTTGTCTCCTTTCATGGACGCCTGCCTGATCCACAACAACTCAGGTTGAGATCTGTCCACAGCTAGACGATCACTCGGCACCTGTTGCTGAGGCTCTCTGTGAGTCACACCGGGCCGAGGCAGGACAAATGAGCAAGAATGCATTCCCGCCCTGTAGAAGCTTGGAGGAAAAAAAATTAGGCAGTTGATAGAATGGGCCAAATGGGGCCATCGTCTGCTTTTGTACAAGAAGTTTCACTGGGACACAGCCACACCACTTACCCATGGCTAAGTCACCACACAGAGGACACACTGGACAGTTGGGACCAGAAATATGATCTGCAAGTCAGAAAACACTTACTACGTGGTCCTATGCAAAAGCCACCTGTAGCAAGTCTTTCTCTGTACCACCAGCTCACAAACGACATGGAGAGTTATTATTAATTATGAAAGCTCAGTCTGTAGCTTAAGTTTATTCCCAACTAGTTCTTATAACTTAGATTAACCCACTTCTATTAATCTATGTTCTACCATGTAGCACGTGGCTGCTACCTCTCCTCCTGCATATCTTGCTTGTTCTGCATCTCCTGGTGTCTCTCTCCTGTACCTCAATTCCTCCTCCTACTTCCTCTCTCTCCCAGGAAGTCCCACCTATACTTCCTGTCTAGCTATTGGCCATTCAGCTCTTTATTAAACCAATCACAGAAATATATCTTCACACAGTGTACAAATATCCCATAACAACCTGTCTGTTTGCTCTGCCCCATTCAGGGAGCCCTCTGTTTATGTTCCAGGTACCCGCCACCCATGCATCCTCAGCAGACAGACTCTCAAGGCATGGAAGGGCTTGGAGACAGGTTCTCTGGATGGTAAACCCAAGGCACCTGAAAAGGAGAGGAGAGTTGGGCTGAAACTCAGTCGGTAGAGTGTTTGCCTAGCACGCTTGAAGCCCTGGATTCCATCCCTAGCATTGCATGAGCCACATATGGTGGCTCATGCTTCTAATCCCAGCACTCGGGCAGTGAAGGCAGGAACATCAGAAGTTCAAGGCCATCCTTGGCTATATAGTGAAGCCAGCCTGGGCTACCAGAGACTATGTCTCAAAAGAAAAACAACAACAACAAAATTGAAACGAGGCAGGTTGCGTAGTGTCTGCACTAACCTGTTAACATTGGGCTCTATTGCCGCCTTAGCTTAAATCAAAACATCTATCAGAAACAGCATCACCACCCCCAGGACAGTGAAAGCCTCCTGTGTTGGCGGGAGTCAGCAATTGTCTCGAGATGACCTCAAAGACCTTTTGTTCTTCTGCTCCAGGCATTGGGAGGTCACTGTAGAAACTGAAACATGAAGAAAAGGGCCCTAGACAGTCACACAACTGTGCAGGACGCACGCATACCTTCCGCAACTCTGCCTGGCGGCTGCCTCGCTCCCCTCCGCCCCCTGCCGAGTCCTGCCTACCCCACTCTAAAACAAAGACAGTTGCTCCGGAAGGACTGCACAGCATACTGAGCCCAAACTCCTCCAGCATAGCTAATGGATTTCTTTGTTCACACAAGGGATGTGACTGGTCTCTGGACAGAGATGGGGGTTGTAGAGAAGGGAAAGGGGTCCTCAGGCTCAAGTCCTGTCTGCTACTCGGAAAGGTTTTGCTTTCCACTGTACTTCTCGTGTGCGTGAAAGCCCCTTGAAAACCAAGGCCTACATTGAGAACCCCCACCCCACCCCACCCCACCCGGCCCATGACCCAGGAGCACAGCTGTACCTGTGTCTGCTCCACCTCTGAATGATACTTCTGTGCTGCCCTGGTGCGCTCCTTCTGAGCCCCTGCTCTGATCCCTGCTCCAAATGCCTCTGCACCCCAGAGAAGCCACCCACCGGCAGCCTTCCCTGGCCAGGGTCACTCTGCACAAACAGCCCCTTTCCACACACCCCCATCTGACCTTTCTGCTGTCTCCAGATGTCCTAAGGTTAACTGTGTATTGACTGTCACCCCCTCAAAGTCTCACCCACGCAGCTCAACAAAGTCCTCCCGGCCTACTGGGCCTGTTGCTATCTGGTCAGCGTTCATCCGACTAACTCAAGGCCTTGATGTCCCGGAGATGTCTGAGGGCCCATCTGTTCACCTCCAGAAGGTCTCCTCCCACAAGCCTCGCTGGTGGGGCTGTGGAACGGTCCAGCCACTCTGGAAGTCAGTATGGAGGTTTCTCGAAAACCAAGAAATAGGCCTACCATGTGACCAGCTACATCACTCTGGAGGAGTCACCCAGAATGTTCTAAGTTAACACATCACAGAGACACCTGCACATCCATGTTTGCCGTGGTACGACTTCACAGCGGCTAAGCTACAGAGCCAATGCAGACAGCCAACAGCAGAGGAATGAATAAGAAAGATGCCATACATTAAAATTCAGTTCTTAAACCATAAACAGGCAGGCAGTTAGGCCTTGAGTGATAGGGCATGCATGCAGAGAGTTCATTATTGTCGCAGGTTGCTTCAAGTCTGACCTTGAATCAACAATAAACACATGGGAATTCAAAAAAGGAAAAAAAGAAAAATGTCATATATACTCAAGAGAGCTTTTCCAGCCATGAAGAACAGCAAAGTCCTATCATTCGTGGGAAAAGGGATGTGCCTGGAGACAAAGGGATGAATCAGTCTCAGAAACACAGATGTTGTTTTCTCTCATATGTGATCTCTACATCTTATATGACCACATCTCATCATGTATGTATGTATTAAATGAAAGCAGATATGAAATTGTCTAGTAGAGATAATGAAGGGAGAATAGGGGAACAGGATGGGGCAGAATAGACCCAATATGTCACACATACCTGTAAAAAAATTTTTAAATGACTAGGAGGCTGGAGAGATGGCTCAGTGGTTAAGAGCACTGGCTGCCCTTGCAGAGGACCCAGGTTCAGTTTCCAGCACCCACCTCGTGGCTCACAGCCATCTGTAACTCCAGTTCCAGGGAATCTGATGCCCTCTTCTGGCCTTCACAGACATTGCATGCATGTGGTGCACAGACACACATGTAGGCCAAACACTTATACAAACAAAATAAAATAAATAAACATTGTAATAAACAAAGAGAAAGCGTCTTCTCTCTCAGACCTCTTCTTTCCCATGCCCAGGGCCATCCCCATGCCAGGCTCTGTTCCGGCATCTGTCCCTGTCCTTCTGTGCCTCGATGTCCTCTCTTCCTTCTGGAAGGCAGATCCCACCTTAGTGAGCCCATCACCCCCTCTGGACCACCCCCTGCCAGGCCTTCCAGGACTCTCACCTACCCAACCCCCTCCTAGCCTTCCCTCCTGTCACACTCCAACATCCCATTGCTCTGTGATGACATCTTCAGGCGCGAAGATGTGGCAGTACCCATCACCAAGGCCTCCCCGCCAGCTCATATGCTTACTCAGAACACGTTTCTCTTCCTTCAAAGCACCACCTCTCCGATTAGTGCCCCGGTAGACACGCACATGTGTGATGCTCGGGATGAATGTGACCCCCAAACAGAGAGCGCTGACCTGGCTGCATCCCGCCCCCGAGATTTAAGTGACAGCATCGTTTTCTACACCGGCTCTCTGGGAGACCATGGGCCTGGCATTTGTCGTCTAGGCTGTCACCTGACTCTGCACCTGTCAGCTGCCTCTCTGTGCATCCCTTCGCCTCTCTGAGCCACTTTCTTCGTTTGCAAAAGAGGAAGAGTGGTGTTGCCTCAGTGGCCAGTTTCTGCGGAACCCGTGAGGTGGCAGAGATGTGCCTTACAGATGTTGGCATCGGTGTCCGTTCCGCTGGGGATGAAATGTAAGAGTGTCTTCCAATTTCCTGTATTGACACCCAAGCCCTCAAGGTGATGGGAGGGGGAGACGGCCTTTGGGCATGATTAGGTCATGGGGGTGAGGCCCTAATGAATGAAAGCAAGTGTCCTGTGAAAGGCGCTAGAGAGAGGGACCCCACTCTGTCCCCACCATGTGGGGCCACAGCTGGAAGGGTTATTATGTCGAAGATGCCCTCACAGAGCTGATCTATGCTGACATACTGGTTCTTAGACATCCAGCTTCCAAAACTGTGGGAAACAATGTCTCTTTTTTGTTCCACTTTCAGGTCTGCAGAACTTCATTACAATTGGGCTGAGACTGTCTGTCCGCTTGAACAGGGACGGGGGACATTGAAAGCCTGGGAGATTGGTAAGATTCTACCTTCAATACACTACACTCTCGGGTGCTGGCTTGGGGATTCCCGGAGCCCTTTGGGTGCCAGGCAAATGGTTCCTCCCCAATGCCTTGCCAGCTGACTGAAGGCACATGTTCTCACGGAGCATGACTCTCTAGTCCAGCCCCACCATGCATGAGTACAGTAACTCCAAATCAAGATCTGTGCCTATCTGGTTCCTCCACATATGCTTTCATGTAAGAAGAGCCAGGAGTCAGGATGCTGACTCAGAGCTATTCCAGGCCCCGCTGGGAGGAAGGAAGTGTCCGACTCATATCAGGTCCCAGGGCTTGAGGCGTGATCTCAAAGCATGACTGCCCCAGTCCACCCTGTCCCTCCAGCCGTAGCCCCTCCTCCAGGCAGGACTTCCTCCTCCATGGTCCTCTACTCCTGTGTTTGTGACAGCAGAGCGAGGGTGACGGCATCCTACGCTCCTTTGAGGTGGCTTTCACATCGTTGTGGGGTGAGACCCCTGAGTAGACAGATAGGAGGGAGAAACAGGCGAACCCTACACACTTGCAAGTCAGCTAGGTTTAGGATATGCAGTGCCAAAGGGACCCTGTTTCAAGCGCTGACACCCAAAGGTGTCCTATGACCTCCACAAGAATACCTTGGCATACAGCCCACCCACATATACCATACCCACAAATATTAAGAGAAAAAGAAAGAATGAAAGAGGGGGGGGGACAGCCCCTTCCTCAGTCACTCAGCTGGAATGTTTCTACCCAAGACAAGTGAGGAGGAACCTTCCTGCAGAGACTGGAGGCCTCCTCAGGGCTGCTCGCCCTTTCTGAAGTTGCTAAGAGATGGCTCACATCCATCAAAGAGAAAAGTGTGCAATGGGAAAGGAAGAGACAAGAGGCGTGGCCATAATTGCTACAATAGGAGCCTGAATCTTTCTGTGCTTCTGTATACAGCTTCATACAGGAGGGGATGTCAGCCTTCGTCACCACTGTCACCTAACACCTCATTGATGCAAATGTCATGTTTCCAAAGAAGCAGAGCTGAGGATGTGTCTCCAGAGACACAAGTGAGCCCCAGGAAGGCAATGGAGCTGTGCTGGCCGGCTCCGGGAGCTCTTAGGGGAAGACCTGAGTTAGCTGCTCCCGTGTGCCTCCTCCCTCCTCTGTCTCTCATCCTGCAATCTGGAGCTTTTGAACCCAGAAGACTATGAGTCATGTGGAGACTCCAACTTCCAGAAAATGAAGACAGGCATGGAAGTCATCCTCCAGCCTGGGGGGGGGGGTGATAAAGAATTAGAACTTTAGCCTTGTGGGTGGGGACAGACTAACATGAGGAAGTCCCGCCCCCACCTAAAAACCTTCATGGCCAGCTGACCTTGCTGAGTAAGTCAGCTCCGGGGAAAGACCCTGTCTCCAAAAGTAAGATGGAGCCAGCCAGACAGTTCATCGGGTAGGGCGCTGGCCCCCAAGCTTGGATGACCTGAGTTTGTTCCTTGGTACTCATATAGTAAAAGGACAGAACCAACTCTACAGATTGTCCCTGATCTGCACACATGTGCCATGTCTTCCCTGCTCCACATACACACATGAAAAATAAATAAAATATAATTAAAAATAAAGAATGATTGAGGAGGACCATGATATTGACCTCTGGCCTTCATGTACCACATGTGAACCCACACATACGTGTTCATCCATGTGCAAGTGCACACACACGCACACACAGAACCTTCGCCTCTCAGAGAAGCTTGTGTTCATCCATATCAGCCCTGAGTTGAATGGAACCGCATGTTAAGCTGAGTTACAGTCTTGGCGACTAAACTCTGCTTTGGATGGTAGAAAACAGAAGATCGTGTGTGCGTGGCATCCACGGGGAGTCCCAATGAGGAAGGATGAATGAGTCCTGAGACTTCCACACACCTAGAGAGCAGGAGCCGGCCTCCAAAGTCTGGGCTCCTAGTCACCGAGCCGGCCCCACCACCCTTAACCAGTGATCATCCCCAGGTCTCTCCAAGCTAATAATATGCCACAGCCACTTCTGTTTTTAACTCATGAAACCAAATGATGATTTTAAAGTCTCCCCCTCTGTAGCAGGACTGTGTAAGAAGGTGCCAGAGTGTGAGGAACACGCAAGCATCCTTGTGAGTCACGCTGTCACCCGCAGTGGCCCGAGGCTGGCTTCCGTATTTTCGTCTTCACTCCACAGTGCATAGCCTGCATGCACAGCGGAGCACTGGCTGGAGGCAGAGGAGTAACAGTGTGGATGGTGAAATACAAGAGCCCAGCTGTGCATGGGGGGAGGGCGGGGAGACTTCTGCACACTCCTCTCCAGCCTGCTCCGCTAGGGCCTACATTTCTAGGACTTCATGGAAGAAAATGAGGCTCGGTAGGGGGGCAGGCCTGTCATCCTAGTACTGGAGAAGCAGGGCAAGAGGATCCCAAGTTTGAGGCTAGCCAGGGCTATATGAGAGTCCCAGGCTAGCCAGAGCTACATACTATCATCCTGTCTCAAAACAGTAGCCAAAAAACAAAACGGGAAGAAATGGGTGTATATTGGTAGTTATAAATGGATTTGACTCTTTTTTTCTTATTAGTAAAAGTTTTCAAATGCAATTATCACAATGCAGGTTTCAAGGAAAACAAAATCTCTTGGCTTCTGGGAACAAAATATCGAAAATTGTTATGAAGGCACGGTAGCTCTCCTACCTGTCATCCAATACTCCGAGAGATGGCGGCAGGAGGTTTGCCAGTAAGAGTTCAGGGCAGACCTGTTTCAAAAAAAAAAAATCTTTTTTACAACAGGCCAGTCGGAGTGTAAGATATAAAGATTCTTAATGCCGGGAAAATAAAATGAGATATGCCTCTTTTTTTATTATGAAATTACAAAGTACCGTATTCACTGAAAGTCATTTTACGTAACTGTAATGTGTCTCTGATTGGTGGATTGTCACATGCTGTTTGTGCTCACTGAGGAGCTGGCTCTGGAAGCAGGGTAGACGCCTCCCCATTTCAGACCCAAGAGTCTTTGTCTCAAAGTGTCCTCGGAGGCCCGTGTTTGGGTTGAACTGGTCCCATAACTCTGTGACAGAATCAAGAAAACAGCCCCAAAAGTAAAAACACTGCATCCTTGAGAACAGCCAGAAGGAAGCTATTTCCAGGAGAGGGAACTAGTGTTTATCACACACGATAAAGACGCCCACAGTGGGAAGGAGAAGTTGGATGCTCACCCATGAAGAGGAAGTGTATCCAGGGATCCTCAGCTTCTCTAGTTGGTTTCTGCTGGATATTTTGAGCCTTAGATCAGATGTTGTTTACCTGTCTATTTGTCTCTTTAACTATTGATTGATGCTGAACATGGCAGCCCATGCTTTCAACCGGCACTTGGGAGGCAGAGGCAAGAGGATCTCTGTGAGTGAGTTCAAGACCAGCCTGGCATACATATCAAGTTCCAGATCAGTCAGAGCTACAGAATAGAGAAGTCTGTCTCAAAACAAAAAAAGACCCCCCCAAAAAAAGCAAAAGAATAACAACAAAAAAATAAAAACTACTGGTAGCTATTTATTCTTTTTGTTTGTTTTTCTATAGACGTAATAAGCTCACTTGTTCAAATCTGGAAGCATAGCTAATGTAGACCATTCTCTGGACCCTACAGGTTAGCCGTGTTTCAATTTAGTGGAATGTGTCATTCAAGAGAGGAAAAAGGCAAAGGTCGTGACTAGTCTAGACACAGCACAGAAAGAAACTCTCAGGAAAAGAAAAATCTAGGACATGGTTTACTCAAAAGTCACTTTTTTTTTGAGACAGGGTCTCATGTAGTTCAGGCTGGCTTCAAACTCACTGTGTAGCTGGGGTGACCTTGAACTCTCGACCCACTGAAGTGCTGCGATTGTTGCCACACCTTGCTCAAAAATCATACCTAAGAAAGAAAGCATGATTCTGGTTCATGGGAAGTTTTAAGAGAGTTTGAATAAGTCTGGGGCTGGGGCCCAATGACAGAGGACTGTCTAGTGGACGCCATGCCTTGGCTTTGAGAGCCAGGACCACGTGGGAAACAGAGACTACGTGGAGGCTTTCCCTAAAAGCAGGAGAAAATCGCCCTCAGGAAGACTCTCCAGGTCCCAGTCCCACTCTCAGCTTCTCTAATGCCAATTTGTGTTTTTGTATGTATGCATGCATGCATGTATGTATGTATGCATGTACGCATGCATGTGCATGGAGAAGCCAGAAGAAAACCTTGGGTGTCATTCCTTAGGTTCCACCCTCCATACTGTTTTGAGGCAGGGTCTCTCCCTGTTCTAACTATAAGCTAGAATGGCCACTGTTCAGTGATCTCTAGGTTTCCAGTCTTTTATACAAGGATTCTGGGGCTTGAACTTAGGTCCTTGTGCTTGCACGACAAGAAATCTACAGTCCTGCCTTGTAATTTATTCTTGAACAGTCCTATTTTTGGGGTGGGGTGGGAGGCTTTTTTTGAGACAGGGTTTCTCTGTGGAACAGTCCTGGCTGTCCTGGAACTCGCTCTATAGACCAGGTTGGTCTCTAACTCACAGTGATCCTCCTGCCTCTGCCTTTCAAGTGCTAGGATTAAAGGCGTGCGCCAGCACACCCAGATGAATGTTCTATTTTTGAGGACTGATATTACTTAACTTCTGTTCTTCCTTCAAATTTTTCCAAAGGTGGAAAAAAGATATCGTTACTTATTTTTATTCCAGTAGGACTTACTCGACGTCATTAGCACTAAATATATCCATTAGACCCTTTTATATACCTGAGTTACCGTTAAGGGTCTTGGGGCTCTTATGTTTCTTACACCTAGGGACAGTTTTGCTCTTTCATCTTGAATTAATTATATCATGATTATTGCCGATGATACTAAAGGAAAGAATGACAGAATGCCTTAGACTTGGATGCAATAGTGAACTAAACCATCATGGCCACATCATTCTTTATTTTCCAATTGCCTTGGCAGAGGGGGGCACCGTCTTTAAGAGGGTGTGAATGAAGACTGGAGAGACCGTCTTTGTAGTCATCTTTAGTCTAGATGTAGGTGGTCATTCGGAAAGAACCCTTTGTTTTTAGTCTATTGTGCTAAAGACGAAAAGGTAGAAGATGTTTCAAAGTCTCAGACGAATCAGAAAATGGACTCAGAGAGACAGCGTGTCTCTATATACCTCCCAAAACATTATTCTGTGATCTCCACAGCTCTTCTATGGGATGCTACCTCGTGTACTCATTCCTCGCTTCCATTTATTCTTCCCCGAAAGGACTTTCCTAAGGGAGGATAGTGGAGACGGAGGGAAAGAGGAACACACCATAGATGCCGGACACCATCTGCCAAGAGAATGAGGAAGTGGGTGAGTCAAGGTACGGCCAGGTGGTCTACACTCAGCTGAGAAAAGAATTACCCGATTGCCAGAGAGCTGAACATCTTCAGCTGTGTCCGATGGGCCGCAAGGGAGGCAAGGGCTTGCCGTGTCCCCGAGAGCACGCAGGCGCATTGGGCCTGATGCGTGCTCGGAGGAGGGCTGCTTTCCAGCTGAGGGCCAGTTTTTCCGGACATCCCCCACCTGTAAGGCCAAGGAGGAGGAAGTAGGGTCTAAACAAAAAGCGAGAGCAGGGGTAGAGACCAGATGGCTGCCTGGAACCCAAGAGACTGTTCAGTAAAGATAGGGAGAAGAGGAGAGTTGAAGCAGTTGCCTAGATGGATTAAGCAAAAACAAAAGGAGGTGATGGGAGCTTGTGACCCAGGACAGTTAGTTGTCTACACCATTAAGCCGTTAGACAGTTAACCAGACGGCCCAGCTTGTGGGAGAGCAACAGCCAGCTAAGGCTGAGTGGGTTTAGAAGCTCATGATTACTTCTCCCTTCTTAGCAGCCATTGGCTATGAAGTCAAGCTGCGCAACCAGGAGAAA
The DNA here is from genome assembly GCA_004026605.1 of Ondatra zibethicus. Taxonomy (NCBI): domain Eukaryota; kingdom Metazoa; phylum Chordata; class Mammalia; order Rodentia; family Cricetidae; genus Ondatra; species Ondatra zibethicus. The sequence continues at coordinate 17,719 of PVIU01018513.1, forward strand.
ATAAAGCAAGAGCATCGAATTAGCGCCCACTTGTAATCAGGAGGCATTAAATAGGACAAGACTGGCTGGGCTTGACCTTTCCCTTAGTGGATGCAATGATGGCATTGGACATGGAATTAGGAAAATTATGCTGTATTCATTCATTCATTTGATCACTAGTCAGTGAGTATTTGGGCTATATTAACTAAAATTGAGTCTTGCTCTTAAGGAGATTATATTCTGAAACAACATTTTCATTAATGAACTGGGCATGGTAGATCATGCCTGAAATCCCAGCACTCAGGAGACTGAGGGAAAAAAATAATGATTACTGTGAACTTGAGGCTAGCCTGTACTATATAGAAGACACTATCTCCAATATGTATTGTGTATATTTGTAAATCATTTAATCCTATCAAAAATTGGTGAGTTAGCAAGTGTTGCACCATTTTATGGCTGAGAAAAACCACATTCAGGATGTATGAGTGTTGTGTGCAGTGTCTGATGGGCCTCGACAGAACCTAGATTTGACCCATGTCTCTCACTACTGAAATACACTTTTTTTTCCTATATCGTTTTTTAAGGTTTCATTTTGTTTTTTAGAAAGAGACATTTGAATGCAAAGTCTATGGGAATGAAGAAACAGATATTAAAGGAAAAGTACCCAATATGGGGGGGCAAAATGAGTGCAGGGATGTATCGTGATATTCACATGGGGGGCGGATTACAAGAAAGAGGAAGTTTGTGGGTGGAAACTATGAACTCAACTTTAAGAATAATTTTGAAGGGCTTCTAGGACACACCAAAGAAATAAACAGCGGTCACTGAGACATGTAGAAGTGGAACCCGACTGAGTGGCCTTGGCCAGAAAGCTAGTTCTTGGCATCAAAAGGAATGATGGGAGCCACCATTAACAAAGGCAAGGAGTTCACAAAGAGAAATGGGAAGAGAGACCAGAAGAGGGCCAACCAACTTTAGGAAGCTCTCCCCTTAGAAAAGAAGCAGAAAGTGTAGTGGAACAAGTATTTGGGAGATCCTTGAGTCTCAAACTTCCCAGCACCCAGGGAAGGAGCAACTCAGAGAGAGAGACGGGTAAAGCCATTGCAAAGTCTTCAAAGGACTGGACCAGATACGGACCAAGAGCAACCTATTGTAGGACTGAAACTGGCTTACATAGAGCCCCAGGTTCAATCCCCAGCACCTCATAAACCAGGCATGGTGGAGAATACCTGCAATCCCAATACTTGGAAGGTAGAGGTAGGAGGATCAGAAGTTCAAGGTCATCCTCAGCTACTTAAGGAACTTGAAGGCCACCCTGAGCTACATGAGACCCTGTTCTGTTTTGGTTTGTTTTTTTAAAGCCCTGTGTAGGCAAGTTGGGTGGTTCTCACACCCTTTAAATCCAAGAGTGTGCTTGAATAATGGAGACAGCAAGGCTGGGTTGCCCAGTCAGATACTCTGGCAAAAAAAGGGAGGAAAGAGGAGGAGCCAGGAGAAAGTTTTTATGGAAAGTTCCGGGCTGGGCTGCATAATTTCAAACATTATAAAAACCTCTTCCTGCATCTCTGTTTTTTCCATCCTCACTCCCTCTTCACGCTTCTCCAGTGATGTGTAAACTTGTCCTGGCCAAGCTAATCCATCAAGACAGGAACACTTAGGAGCACTGGTCTAAGCAGGCCTGCCAGTATGGATCTGGAGTGGGGAAAAGAAGCTGATAAACTGTTCCAGCAAGGACTTTCACCAAAAATAGCACCATCTAGATTCGTGATTACAGAAGGTGGAAGGCCATAGGGGGAAAAGTTGGCTGTGTTTGTATAGAGGACAGCTGAACATGTTTGTAGGAAAGGTTCTAGTGTCCAGGGATAAACTGAAGATTATTTATAATTCTAGACAAGTATGAAGGCAAAGATGACCAGGCCATGTCAGGAAGGGCCTGTTTGAGAGGGAAGCAGGCCTTCTCTCCCCGGAAGGCTAAAGAAAACAAAGGCAAGAAGTCTGTCCATGAGAAACTAGAAAAAGAAAACAGCAGACTGGGTAACTCGTACCAAGCATACAATAAAGTAGCACGAAATATAAACAGCATCCTCTGGGGTTGTAAAGTTGGTTCCATGGGTAAGAGAGTTTGCTGCACAAGCTTGAGGATCTCAGTTCGAATCCCCAGCACCCCTGTAGGAAGCCTGGCATGACTTCACTCACCTATAATTCCCACACGGTAGAAGGGAGAGAGAGGAAGATCGCTGAGGCTTGCTAGCTGCCGGTCTCGCTTGCTTCAGTTTCAGTGAGAAAGCCAGTCTCAGGGTCACAAGCTGGAGAGTGACATCCTCTGGGCCTCTACACTCACTCACATGGTGTGCACACCCTCGTGTGCTGACACCACCACCATCACCCCGTCTCATCTCTCTGAATGCCTTACATGACTAACATAAGAGTGAAGATTTAACCAGGTAGACTCTGGGGAATGGAGGCCCAGGAGGCCAAAGTATGAAGTCATGCTTCCTTCCAGGTGGCAATCAAGTTGTCTACGTTCCGGGTTTCTATAGCTGTGACAAAACACCATGACCAAAAGGCAAAGGATTTATTTGGCTTATGGTGCCACAGCATTGTCTGTCATCGGCAGAAGCCAGGACAGGAACTCGAAGAGGGCAGAAACCTGGAGGCAGAGCTGATGCAGAAGCCGTGAAGGATTCGCTGGCCTGCTCGCCTTGGCTTGCTCGGCCTGCTTTCTTCTAGAGCCCAGGGCCACCTGCCCAGGGATGGCACCACCCACAATGAACTGGGTCCTCCCCAACTAACCACTGATTAAGAAAACACCTGATCTGATGGAGGCATCTTCTCAGTTGAGGTTCTGATGTGGGATTTCCCTCTGTATGCTGTGATTCCCATTGGTTAATAAAGAAACTGTCTTGGGCCTGTGCAGGGAACAGAGCTAGGTGGGGCGGGGAAAACTAAGTGGAATGCTGGGAGGAAGAAGGCAGAGTCAGAGAGAAGCCATGGAGCTGCCGGAGACAGATGATGGGAACTTAACCCGGTAAGCCACAGCCACGTGGCGATACACAGATTAATAGAAATGGGTTAAATTAATATAAGAGTTAGACAATAAGAAGCTAGAGCTAATGGGCCAAGCAGTGATTTAATTAATACAGTTTCTGTGTGATTATTTCAGGTCTAAGCAGCCAGGAACCAGCAAGCTGCCCTTCTCCAACAAGGTTCCCTCCTTTTAGATGACTCTAGCTTGCGTGTTAAGTTGACATAAGACCCGCCATCAGGCTGAGACTGGGTCGCACTTCCTGAAGTATCTATGACAAGAGGGACAGGTACTGGAGTCCAGGACCCACCAAAATGAACGCCCTGAGAAAACCAGGCTGTGAATTTGGATGAGACGAAGGCGGGCTTCTGAGGCCAATGACCTTCGAATCACCTCAACCCATGAAACTGGTTTAAATTCATCTCGGGTTGCTAGTGTCCCCTGCCTCTTGGGGAAAAAAAATGCAAATCTTTCTAAAGGAAAATGGTATAGTCTGAGGCCTCCAACTCTTCCCACTATTAACTTTGTGAGCTTCTCCAAACCAGAAAGAAAGCTTGCAAGACTTGTCAGAGCAATGGCCAACAGAACAAGAATAGACTCTATAAGCTCCAGGCAGAATGTTATCAGAGGTACACTTTAAAGACATGCAATCTCTAGTGCAAGAAGATTTGGGGGCCAAGGAGGAGAAATTTGGAAGGTATTTGGAGGGCTGGAGAGATGTCTTAGCACTTGCTGCTCTTTCAGAGGACCCAGGTTTTGGTCTCAGTACCCCCATGGTGGCTCATAACTAGTTCCGAGGGATCTAATGCCTCTTCTGACCTCTGTGGGCCTCAGCTTGCACGTGGTACACCTACTTAGGCACACACACATACACACGCACGCACGCACAATAAAGCAAATAAATATTTTGAAAGAAGGTATTTGGAAAGCAGGAACAGGAACCAAGTGGAGATTCTTCCAACCAAAAACTAACAAATAAATTTAATGTCACCGATGGCTTCCAAAAGAGAGGAAGTCAGGGTAAAGTAAATCCATGGTGAAGCGCAAATGAATGAAAGGCTAGAAAAGACAGAGGGGAGAGAGAGCAGCGAGGGAGCTGATTGGAGCTGGAGAGGTAGGTCAAAGGTTAGCAGCACTTGCTGCTCTTCCAAGGGACCTGAGTTCAGATTCCCAGCACCCTCATGAGGGGCCCCACAGCATCTATAACTCTGGCCCCAGGAGACCCAAGCTCTCTGCTGGCCTCCGGGGGACATGACACTCTCTGCTGGCCTCCATCGGCACCACCCTTCCGTGTGTATACTCACATAGAGATGTGTGTGGACATGAAAAATAACTCTTTTAAAAGTAAAACAAAATAACAACTCGGTGAATACAAAGCCAGGGCATTAACTAGGGACAAAGAACATTTCTTAGTCATAAAAATTCAATGTAACATTATAAAATTGAACAGATTTACCTTGAAAATATAGAAAACAAATAGCGATGAATCCACCCATAGATAACCCCACAGTCACCGCAGGAGACACTGGTTAATCTCTTTTGATATCTACTATGACGCACAATCAAGTCAGCGTGACCCGAAGGATTCCAACATGGCCAGCAGCCAGAAGCTAGCAGCCCATAGAGGCTCCCAAGCATCAATTAGGAATAAAGCTGCAATGGGAATCCATTTATGTACATATTTTAATGGCAAAACAATATAGGAAATCAAGGGCATTTTCCTCTGGAGTTGGCATGGTGATATCTGCTGGGAGGACAGGTGGGACACTCAGGGAGGACAGTCATAATTCTTGACCCAGCTGATGAAGACACAAGTGGTCATTATCTCGAGAGAGATCTTGGAGGAGGTACCGAGGACACATGGCCTCAACTCCTTTCAATCGTGCATGAGGCAAGGCCTCCGGTGAGATAAAGAACTTGAGAGCCCTGGGCAAGATATAGGATGACCCGTGAGAACCATGGCGGGCTACCAGTCCACCAGAGGTGGGAAATGATTGCCAGGAGATCTCTACCTTATCCACGACACAAAGTAAAATGCCTCGCAGGAAGGGTCAGACACTCAGCCTGTAAGGTAGGTTTGAGGGTGAGGAGGGATAAGCCCTCTCACCGGTAGTGTCTAATCCCCAGTCGCAACGTCGAGCCAGGTGTTCTTGAATGTAGTCATGGTGCAGTGTGGACAGCGTACCATGCAGGGCTGCTACCTCTTTGTGCCAGCCAACGGACGCCCCCAAAGCAAGCAGTTACCCAGTGGTGCTGCTAGGCAAGCTAAAAATCTAGACTTAAAAAAAAAAAGATGAGTTCAGGAAAATCGAAGCCCATTTTATGGCCCAGGCGAGTTCTGTGAGGATGCTAGGTGAGACAGGAGGACTGGCGTGGAGTGTGTCCCCTTAGGCTGGACCTTTTCAGTAACCACACCAGCATTCAGTCCCAAATTTGGGACATGAAAGAGGAAAAGAAGATCCAAAACTATAGGAAGGATCACTCCGATGTCTAGAACGGCATAAGGACCCAGGGTCCCCAGATGTAGTTTCTATGGAAACAAAAAGAAGCCATGAGAGACAAGAAGGATAAGATAGAAAGCTGGAAGCTGGTAAAGTGACTCAACCAGTAAAGGTTTGCTAACAAACCAGTTCAATCACGGGACTCAGTGGGGAGAGCTGATCCCCACAGTTGCCCTTACACACACACACACACACACACACACACACACACACACACACACACACGATGCACATGACATATACACAAATGAATAAATGTAATAAAAGTTAAAAGAAAGAGAAGGAAAAGGAGAAAGAGGAAGAAGAGAAAGAGAAAGAAGAGAAGGCGGAACAGGAGAAGGAGGATGAAGAGGAGGAGAGAATGAGAAAGAGAAGGAAGAACAAGAGGAAAAGGAAGAGGAGGAGGAAGAGGAGGAATAGCTGAAGAAAGCGTTTCAGAACAAAAGGCTCCATAAATAAACCATTCTTTGTTACTACTGCTCTTCACTTTCATTATTGTCAACTCTCTCTGTATCTCTCTCTCTCTCTCTAGCATTCTGCAAGGAACTTCAAGTGTGAGTCAAGCAAAGCTACCCCAGGGCCCTGGAGCCACGCTGCTCATCCATTAGTCTTTCTGGATACGCTGGTGGTGAGGTCAAACCCAGCAGGTCCTGGCCAGCACAGGATCCGTATTCCATCTGCCTGGCCCTATATGGCCACCTTCCAAGAAGTAGGTGCTAGAGCTGAGGAAGCAGAGAGAGGTGTGGGGAGACTGGTCAACAGTAGAGCAGCTGGAGGGAGGCGGGCTGGGGAACAAACAGCAGACCTCAGGGAAATTAGGCTTTGGCTGAGCAAAGTTCAGCCTTGTTTTCTCAGAAAGCAGAGCTGGGCTGAGCCACCCTGAAGAACAGGGAAAAGAGCAACCGAGCTAAATATTGGCTTCCACGCTTCCCCGGCATGTCAGGCCTGGCCACCCAACAGTGACCAGGGCTGTTGCTGGCAACAGCTCTGGGTGAATGGGAAGAAGGACAGGCAACCAAAACAAGACCAACCAGCTGGGGGATGGCTTGGTGGATTGCCATCCAATCATAATGGCCTGAGTTCTGATCCCCACTTAAACAATCAGCGTGCGGTGAGCATCAGTCCTCAGCCCTAAGCAGGGGAGAGAGAGTAAGCCAACCCTGAGAACTCAAGGGCCAACCAGTGTCGGATCAGGGAGCTTCGGGTACAGCAAGGTGCCCTGTTTCAAAAGCTGAGGTGGAGATCCTGGAAATGACCGAGTGAAGATGTGCGACTCCACACACTGAGCCTGATTCCTGGGGCCCACGGGGTGGGAGACCGCTGGCGCCCATAGGCTGACTTGCACCTCCTCCCCAGCCCCGGAAGTTCTGGGGTTCCTCTGCTTTCCTCTCCCATGCTGGGGTTACAGGTTGCATTCTTCTGCACCTCCTTCCTGTGTGAATGCTGGAGACCCAAGCGGAGGTCCTCAGGTTTGCACAGGAGGCAGCCAGCACTTTACCCACTGAGCCACCAGCCCCAGCCCCAGCCCCGGGGCTGTCTACTTTCAAGTGCTGTGTGTAGTAGGTTCAGTAGATGAAAACTCCAACGCGACAGGACAGCGCGGCCTATTCCCCGTTGGGTGTGCACAGCCCACCTCCACAGCTGCCTCTGTTACTGGCCCAGGCCTTAAACCCGATGGCATCCCCTCCCCCAGGCCCTAAATCACGCCCAGACCCTTTGTTCCTCCCCCACAGCTGCTCAGCAAATTCCTTGATTTGAAATTATGATCACAGGTTGGAGAGGTACTTAAAATAATTTTGCCAAATGTTCCGTCTCTGCATTGATGAATATAATGGAGGTGGAATTTTCAAGAGGAAAAAAAATTAAGAATTCACTTTGTTCAGAAAAAAAATCACAGCTTACAGCACAATATTAGCTCACATCTAAGGATCCCCCCCCCCCAGGAAGTTGGCTGTATGCTGACCTTTGGTGAGAGCCAGTGAGCCCTGTGCCAGCAAAGGTGAGACAGGGAGCTGCTGGTGGGTAAGGCCTGCCGCAGACCCAGGGAGCAAAGGTCGGGGGTGTGTTCGGTTTGTTTAAGCATGAGTCAGAGGAGTGGGGGGTCGATCCCTGGTCTCCGATTTCCAATTTCCTGTGCAAGCCACTGGACGCATAGTGCCCCGCGTCCCAGTAGTTTTTTATGCTGCCGCTCTTGGGAACAAAGGTAGATACTGTATGAGGCCCACAGGCACAAACAACCCAGTCGGGTCACTGCTTCCTTCTCGAAGGGAGACATCTGTGGAACCCAGGATCTGCAAGAAACCAAACTCTAAGGGAGGCGGGGGTGGGGGCAAACACTGTCTGGTTTCTTGGTCATCAGAGGCCCCAAGCATTCCCTCCCTACTTGGTATCCCATAGGAGGCCTGGGCCCTGGGACAGACCCACGGGCCTGTGGTCAGGGTCTTGCCATTCCTTCAGGACAGCCCTGCGGCTCAAACACCAGGCTGGAGGACACAGGGACTGACCGTGAGTCAGAACAAGGCTCCTAGGTCACTGCATGCTCTCCTTCAGCAGGCTGGCCCATGAAGGACCTTCTTCCCATTTTCCTGGAGTTTCCTCAAGGCTTGGACTAAACCCCAAGAGAGGGTGGGTGTACACCTCAGTGGCTCCCTGGGAACAAGGAGGCACTAGGGAGAGTGGAGGCCCAGCCTCTAGCAGAATCCGGGAGCCAATAAGGGACACATGTCTATGGGTCACCTTAGACAGACTTTGTACTAGGAGGCTCTGTCTACCAAGCACACAGCCAGCGAAGTCCCACCCTCTGAGGAAAGCATCGTCTCTAAAGGGTCTCTGGAGGGGCACACTTTGGGGTGTCTCAAGACTCAGTCAGGGTTATGCTGAATACACTAAGCTGGTCCCAGTCTGGGAGTGGGACCCTGTGCTCCCCCTAAATGACAGAGGAAACAACTCCTGCTACCTCGCTCAGCAGGTGTTGCCCAGAAACTCCAGGGCTTTCGAAGTGCAGAGACCACAAACTCAGGGACTAAACGAATCCACAATTCTTCTCTTCTGCTTCCAGAGAAGGTCATTGGCCCTTGTTTGAGCCTCTGTTTACTCATCTGTTGAATGGCAACAGCTCTAATCACCTCACTAGTTGATTGGGAGGATGAGACAAACCTGCCTCACGCACAGGGCAGCACCAGTCTGCAGGAGAATGGCTCTGGAAGGGGCCAAAGAACACTGGGGTAGGAGTGGGGTGGGCAGAGGAGATGAGTGTGGGCCTGGGTGGGAACATGGCGTCTTTCTATGCAGGGACAGGGCTGTCTGCCCCAGGTCTACTAGCCAGCTTCCCTCCAAGGGGACCTGGTCTCAACCCCATGGCAGGCTTCGCTCCAAATCCCACTCCCCCTCCCTCTTCCTCTTTCTCATGGGACTCTTTGACCCCAGGAACCCCTGAGCACCTGTCTCCTCCAGTCTCCGCTACTGGAGACAGGAAACAACTTAGATTCCTCTGTCTCTGGGCCTTTGCCCCCACTCACCCATGTGCCCTGAGAGGGGCAGAAGGGCCAGCTGCCCAGAGGAGATTTATCACTAACGTTGTTTGGAATTTCTAGTGCTTGGCAGTTTGAAGTCTAAAGTGCAGCATGGCCTTGAGCCTGGGTTGTTGCTGTCTTCTGAACTCTGGGGTACAGCATGCTTCTCATCTGCCTGTAAAGTAGGCCCATGCCCACTTCCACGGTTCTCCTAGGCGACCCTCTCCCCTCTCTTCTTATGCCCTAGGCACAGGAGGTGATTGGCTCTCTTGCTCATGTCTCCATGAGTCACCCTTAGTGTGTGGCGAGGGTCCTCGGGCCTGCTCTTTCTTCTCATGGTTTGTTCTGTTTTTGCAGATGACTGGATTTAATGAGGAAGTGCTGTCAGCAGAAGAGAAAAGAAAACCTTAGCCAACACCCCATCCAGGGAATCAGTCCCAAGTCATTTCCCTGGGAGGTGTGAGGCTGGGAGTGCAGACTGGTCACCTTAGCTCTTCCAGAGGAGCTGAAGTAGAAGGTTCAAAGCCTGCTTGGTCCATTTAACAAGATAAAGCCTTGTCTCAGAATTTTAAAAAAATAATAGACACAGACACACATACAGAGAGAGACACAATCAGGCACACATATATATGCGCAGAGCCACACACATACACACACAGAGACACACACACACAGACACACAGACACAGACACAGACACACACACTTCTTTGGCTCTAGTCCTTAAAAGTCCTTGAAGGCCCTGTTTTTTTATCAGTCCCCAGTAACACACACACACACACATTTGGGGGGGGGGGCTCTTCGACTCTGGCTCTTGAAGGGAAACTCTGCAGAAATTTCTAGAAAGAAAAGGCAGAGGCTATATTGCACACCGCATTAATGACTTGTGACACCCATACTGACGGCAGGCTGCTCCTGTGTCTATTGCACACCCACCGTATCCACACCAGCCCCTCTCATCTGCTCCCTTGTTGGGTATCAAAGCAACCTATAAGCTTGGTTTGTTCGGATTTTTTATCTACTCTTATTTCACAGCCGAGGAAACTGAGGCCAGAGACTCTCATCTCCCATCCTTCACCCCAGAGGTGCCCACTGGGCCTTATGCCAGTCACGATGCCTTCCTACTCAGGATGTCACCACACCGAGCAGATGAAGAACTGCCACCTGCTCGAACACTGGGAAGCAGCCCTTTGAACGCAAGCCCGAATCCAAACTCAGGGTTAATGATAAAGCCGAATAACGTAAGGACTGGCCTGCCCTCCCTCTTTATCAACATGTGACTTAGATTTGAGTGCCAAGCCAACCCTCTCCAGAGCCACATCCTCGGCAGTGACTTATTAAAGAGTAAATCAAAGTTTGCTGGAAGAGAAGAGTAAATACCCACACTCCGCATGCCAGGCTGGTCCTGAGCCCACTTCCTGGTTCCACTGTTGACTTGGGCTGTAATCCTAGATAAGTGAATACATTCACTGCCCTGGGCCTGGGGAGAGAGGCCAGGACAGAGCCTGCCCCCACCCCTTCCACACACACACACACACACACACACACACACACACACACACACACACACACCTGGCAAGATGCCGGCTCTCGTGGTTTGCCTCAGAGAGGAAAACCTCAGACAAAAGCCAGGCAGATGCAGAGCTCCGTGTACAGCTTCTTGTCCTTGTGCCTGTGACTGTGCAGGACTGGGTCACATCACCAATAGAACCCGACCATCCTTTGGCTCCGAGCTCACCCATAATTAGCGGGACCTAGGAGAGAAGAGCTGCACTTTGGGCCCCCAACGGCAGGGCGAAAGAATCAGAGCAACGATGACAAGAGTCAACTGTAATCACACAGCGAGCATGTTCAAAGAAACAAATAAAAATAGCCAGAAGTGGGTCAGCATTTACAGGAAGGTCGGAGGCAGGAAACTGGGACAGACTTCAAGTCCCGCATGGAGAAACAGAAGTTGTGTTTTGTGAATACGGACTTGTGCTATCTTTGGGTTCTCGCCCCCCGCTGCTGCTTCCCCCCTTCCTTGTCTTCTGGCAGAAAGCAGAAGAGAGTCCCCCATCCCAGAAGGCTTAATTTGGATCTCTTTAGGGCACTATTGGCACCAAGACCATGAAGTACATGCATGCACACATATACAGATGACCAGCGCCTCCTGTCATTGCTTCTCAGGTCTGTGGCATCCAGTGTGCTAGGTACATATGAAGCTCACGTAGCACACACAAGCAAAGCACATGCATATAGCACAACCTTCCTACATGTTCTAAATACATGCTCATGTATGCATACAGGGGCACCCAATGGACACACACAGTCACAGCAGTAGGCACAGTATCTATTCACACACACATGGTAAGTGTGCATTCGTGCCATGTAAACACATGAAACCCATGTACATATATCCAGTACAGTTAGGACTCTGTAAGTTCTTCAGCCATGGAATTAACCAATTTCAAATGGGGGGATATTTATGTCTTTACTACAGGCTTTTTTCTCTTGCTGCAATTCCTAAAACAATATAGTATAATATCCATTACTTGGCATTTACACTGTTAGGTACAGTAAAATTAGAGGTGATTGGTTTGCAAAAGGATATGACTATCATATGCAAATAGACCATTTTATATCAGAGACAAAAATCTGCAGAACCTAGAACTGGTCTCCTGTGTGTCCCAGGAGCCCCAGTGTGCATCATGGACCCTATCAGCACACACAGTAGGCCTGCATCCCTCCTGCCCTCTCTGTAACCTTAAGACTCTGGCAGTTGTTAACTTTCATTCTTGGCAGGATTGCACTTCCTGGTGGCCTTCTTGACGTGGCTTGGGTCAGATTGATCAGGCTTATGTGGGAGGGGCATGCAATCATCCGAGCTCTGGGTTTCAGGCTCCGGGTCCTCAGGACCAGCATAGGGGAGCTGGCAGTATGGCTTGCTTTGGTGAGAGTTAGGCATGCTTGTTAGTTTTCTGGAGTCTTGAAACACACACTGCTTCCAAATGTTGCCTTTAAAAGGAGTTCTGGAGCTATGCCCAGCGGCATAAAGAACACATATGTGCATGGAAGGAAGCGTGTTCACCATGTGGAGCAAAGCATGCAGACACCATGAATGCAGAGGGTTGGGTGTGGAAGTGCTCTGTGTCCTTTCACTGTCTCTCCTTCATGCAGGAAAGAGGGACGGTCACCCAGAGGCAAGTTCACGGCTGTCTATGGGTCACGGGAGAAGCAGCCTCTCTCTGGGGATTAACGGAGCTGCAAAATGTTTGGGGTGCTCAAGTAGCCCCACACCTCTACCCAACAGAGCCTTCTTTGTGTGGTGAGGGGGTTCCAGCCATGAATAGGGTCTGTTCCCAGTTATCCTAAAACTCCAGAGGTCCTGGAGCATTTGCCCTCAGGGCCTCCCACAGGTGGAGAAGGCGAAGATTCTGGAAAGACATGATAGGTTTTCCTTGTGCCCTCAGCCTCAGACCCCAGTGACGGCGCGTGGAGGTGTCGGAGGGCGTCTTTAAAATATTGCATCATTTAAAAAGATTTACTTCTTTATACGTCTGGCCTGGAGAGCAGATTAACCAAACACAGACCCATGTGGGAGTAGGTAAGTGTCTACAGGAATTTATGTTTTTGTCTTTAAGTTTGGGTTTTCAGAGGGCAGGAATGGGGGGCGGGGGGAGAGAAAGGAAGCTACACGGGCCAGATAAACTTAAAACCGTAAGCAAAATTCCCTTTTAGCTTTTCAAAAAATGACAAAGTCACACCAGAGAGGAAATGAAAAGGGAAATTTTTAGACTTCTCATCTGTCCAGAAAGCCCCGGCTGGGTTTCAGAACCCAGTAGGGTAACTGTCGGGCCTGCGGTCACACAGCAATCCCAGGAGGCCTTGCGTCAGCAGCCATTATATCAATAAGGAAATACAATCAGCAAACCACAGCCCCGCTTTTTTTTTTCTTTTCGGCCTAAGCCCACATGTTGCTTTAGGAGGGTTTTAAAACAAGAGACTTTCCTGTTGTTGAAACCTGTGAACCCACAGCTCTTCCAGGTTACTTAAATTATCCTACCTCTTCCAGCCGCCACACGGTGGATTTCAGAACTTTCTCTTCCCCCTCCCCTGGCTGGCAGAAGCACTGGACTCCCTAGAACCCTTATGTACAAAATTGTGTGGCTAAGTGCTGACACGGGAGGAAAAACACTAGTTGCATATTAAGCTCCGCAGCAAAGCACCCTTGCCAGATGCTGTTCCGATGCATGTGTTCACTGACCTGAAGGGGGACAGCCACAGGAAAAGAGGATTCTGCAGAAATGGCCCTGTGGTCACGGCCGTGTTGCTCAGCACGACCAGGCTGTTTGTCTACACACACACGCACACACTGGCTTGCAAACATAAGCTATCACAGGAGGCTGTTGTTTATCAGAGGATGTGCAATCAATCTGCTGGAAATTTTGAACCTACAGCCTAAAGGCAGCCCCAACCGCTTTACGAGGCTGCTTGTCTGAATTGCTGGGAAAAGCCAAGTAGGAAAGCGTAGGTGCAGGGCTCGGCAGGGGCATGGGTGAGCAACGTCAGCTCTTCAGGACAGGGCCTTTGTGCACGCAAGATTTGTTTTTCCCTCGAGCCAATAGGAAGACACAGATGAAAGACTGCATTGTGGAGCCATGAGCCAAGTCCACAGAGAAATCTCTCTCTTTCCTGCTCAGCTCAGCAAAGAATGATTGTGCCGGACCCGACAACTGTGCTTGATAGCCATCTCCCACCTTAACTTCTGGCCCGGACAGGGGCCACTTGATGCTGTTTAAGCATTGCCTGTAAACAGCATCCTTGAACCCTCGCCTTGCCTGAAGCATCGGTCTGTGTGAGTCAGGCCTCAGCTAACAGAGGGCTTCCGGAAGGTAACTCGTCCACTTCAGGAGCCAACTGCACCGAGGGCGAACTTTATTCTGCAGCCACAGCCGGCGATCTTTTCACCCCCTCCTGTCTCCACACTGAGGCTTGGATCCACCCGACAGTTACCTAACTTCACACTGTCAGCCTTTTTGGGTTAGAATCAACACTTAGCTCATCAGAAAACACACACGCACACACACACACACATCTTCCAAAAGAGAATCTGCTCTCAGTTTGAGCACATTGGATATTCTGTTTATTTTCTTTCATTTATTTATTTATTTATTTATTTATTTATTTATTTATTTATTTTTCTTCATCCCAATATATCTGCCAGGGCTGGAATGCTAGAACAGATACTCTGAAGCCTTTGTGTAGGTATGTTTTGTTTTTTGTTTTTTCACGTTTGAGGGAAAGCGCTTTCAAAACAATGCTGATCCTCTTTCTCGGGAAGTGTGGAACATGAGTGGGACCACACCAAAAAAAGAGTCAGAAGCAAATCCACCCCAGGTTATGATCAGCCTGCTGTGTCATAGTGTAACGAACCCTTAGCAGAAATGCTTTTTTTCCTACTAATAATTCCAGAGGATTCTAGACTCCCCACACAGGCCCAGTCGACAATTTAATCTTAGTTCTACTCCGTGACAAATGGCCTGTCATCTTCTGTGGGAAGCATCCCGCTCTTCCACCGTGTTTTTGGGTAGAAGGACCTGCGTGACAGAATGAGTACAAAGTAAAAGCGGGATTGCTTTCCAGCCCTTTCGCTGTGGCCATTAGGGCGCCAAGGCCTGAGTCGTCCAGCCTGACAACAGACGAGTCTGCTGGATGGATGCTCAAAGGCCCCCTGGCTCTGGCTGTGTAGACCACAGCTGTCGCCTCACCACGGGGACAACACTGAGTCTTCTCCTGGATGCCACCTGCAAGGCCCCTTGCTCTCCAGGCCTCCTTCTAGGACTGTGAAGCTACAAAACCCAAAAGCGTTTGCAGATATTCTTGCAAGCATGGGCTCCAGTTCCTTGCCAACTCATTCTAAGTTTTCACTGCTGAAACGTGTGTTCGGGAGAAAGGAACACGGCACCACACACAGCGAAAGCTCTTCGGTCCGTGGCTCCGATGAGCAGCGCCAGAACGTCTCCCAATTTGCTTTCTGTTTTGTTTCTCACGGTTTTTTTTTTTCTGTTTTGAATTGTGTTTTAAAAACCCCACATGGAAAAACAAATTTTTAAGGAGACAGCAAGACAACTCAGTGGGTAAAGACGCTTGCCACCAAACTCGCCAGCTTGAGTGTGAGCTGCAGGAACCGCACAGCAAAGGGAGCGCACGGATTCCCACAAGCTGTTCCCCGCCCTCCACACACGTACACGTACACCACACACACAAACAAACAAATGCAATTTAATCTTTTTAAGATTGTGTTTTATGTGTATGAGTGTTTTATGTGTCTGTATGTATATGTGTATATGTGCCATGTGTATGCTCACTGCATGGGGAGGCCAGAAGAGGCATTGGGTCTCCCAGCACTGGAGCTACAAGCAGTTGTGAGCCATTGTGTGGGTGCTGGGAACTGAGCCTAGCTCATCTGAAAAAGAAGTATGCTCCGTTGCCCTACCGCAGCCCAGGTCTGAGTCCACAGCTGTGGCTCCTATTGCAGTCAAGGGCTGTGTGTGCCTGGAGTCTGGCCAGTCACCTGAGACCATGTTGGTGTCTGAGGGCCATGCTGCAGCCCAGGCCATACAGATCTGAGAGGCTTGCGCTGTCACCAGAGCCATGGTGTCATCTGTGCCCAGCTGCTGCTGACAGCCATGTCTGGGTCGGTGGTCCTGCAGCAGCTGGGGTCTGTGTTGATGTCTGTGGCCCGTGGTAGCATAGGGGGGATGTGTGATGAAGTCAGAGGGCCATGCTGAGCTAGCCCTACCTTCCCTTGGCCCTGGGAGAGCTGACCCTGCCCCTAGAGGGACACTGCAGCAGGAGAGCTGCCTCTGCCCCGCCCCCGACCCAGCACTCAGGAGAGATGGCTCCACCCCTCACCACAGGTGTGGAAGAACCGGCCCTGATGATGTGAACTAAAAGAGCTGGCTCTCTGCCCCTCGACCGGGAAGGGTGGCCCCAGTGGCCAGGAATGACCAGCTCAGCTGCCACCAAGCCCCACATTCGAGACCATAGGTTGGCCCACCCTAATGTCTCCCCTATCTTTAACCCGCTGGAGTGCACAAAGGGACTGGCTCTACGGAGCGATGCCAGCAGGATCTCCATGCCTCGGGTCAGCCATGAGATGTCAGAGAGGAGTCTGAGCCTGGGTCCCGTGGTGGTGGTGTGCCCGAGGCCGTGAGCCCGGCCCATGAAAGACTCATCGCAGAGAATAATTTTGAGTAAAGCTGATAGGACAAAAGGGAGCCCACCCTAAATGTGGATGGTATCACCCACATAGGTTGGAGTCCTCAGAATGGATAAAAAGGAGAGAGGGAGCTGAGCCCCTGCCTTCATCGCTATCTGCTTCCTGGCTGCAGACTCCATCTGAGTATCCACCTCACACTTCCGCCGCTGAAGCTGGAGTCACCGATGTCACCCCACCTTTCCCATCATGATGGACTGTACCCCAACATTCTGAGCTAATATAAACCCTACCTTCTTGAAGTTTCTTTTATCAGAAAACAAGAAAAGTAACTTTTTTCCTTCTTTTCTTTCTTTTTTTTTTCAGCAATAAGAAAATAACTCACCAAGCCCCGTGCCTCCCTCACGTTTTTCTCCCTCACACTTAGCTCAGTGAGCATTTCCTGGTGCAGTAACACCCCACAAAGATCCCTTTCCAATGCAGTGTAAGAAGATGCCCACTGTGGAAACCCCAAATACAGCATGACTTGGGTGGCGGGGCTGAGACAACCCTTCTAGTGGTCACAGTGCACAGACCTAAAAAGTACTACATCTCAAAGACAGTGGGCAGAAGGACGAGGATGTGGTCTAAAAGACTGTGTTAAGTCACTTAAAAGGCAGCTGGAAAGATTAGGGACTCGCTTAATGGCAGAGAATTTGCCTGGCACTTAAGAGACCCTGTATTTGGGCCCTAACACCACACATACAAACAGCTACAGTAATAGAGGATCTGAATAGCAAGTGCAAACTAAGGCATATTAAAAAAATAAGCATATTTGTATATGTAAGTCTAAACATGTGTACAAAATATACTTGATAATAAGAAATTTGACTATGTCACTTACATCTTCAAAAATTTAGGCATTCAGGGGTCACTGATATGGCTCAGTGGGTAAAGAGCTTGCTGCCAAGCTGGAAGACCTGAGTTCAATCCCTGAGACCCACATAGTAGAGGAGCGCTTATTCATACACACACACACACACACACTCACACACACACTCATACACATAAATAATTAAAACTTTTTTTAAAGTTATATATTCATGCTAGCCCCCCAAAAAGATAGGGCTTTCATAACTACCCATTGGGAAACGGGTCATTGCCTCATATTTGGGGTTTCATGCAGCACCTCCCACCCTCTGCCTACTGGCCCCAGCCAAGAAGAAACTCTTGTGAGGGTCCACTAGATGCCAGGCAGACAGCTGGGCCCAAGAATAGACATCCTTAGGCACCCGTGAGCCTTGGGAAGGACACACCACCCCCTAGAGTTTCTCAGGGGTGAAATCTGAGGTTGCAAAAAAGTAAATTATCTTCCCAAGGAGATAAAGACAGGGCACAGTCTGGGTTTATTTTGCCTGCTGGCCCTGCTGCTCTCTCAGTCCTCCTGCCCCAGAGGAACTGCTTAGACTGCCCTGCATCATGTGACGACGTCAGGTTCTGTTACGTACTTCAACTAAGGAGCGCTGAGAGGCTGGAGAACGGTCTAGTGTCTCATGATTGTACACAGCCCTTGCTCCATTTCATCACAGCCAAATGGTGTCCCTGGCTGGAATAATTTAGTGATAAACAATAGGTGATGTTGTCAGTGGGGGCTCTAATCCTGCCAAAAACAAAATCAGCTGAAGTGCTTAAAAAAAAAAAAAAAAGGCTGATCCCTGGGACCAGTGACGCCCTTGAGTCCAATCACATACTTGGTGCTGTGTGACAGCCCATCTTCCGGGCCAAAATTCCCATCTCCACTCGACAGCTGTTCTCACCACCTCCTCTCGTACCAGCCCACCATAAAACGGGGGGAAGAAGCCCAACAGACCCACTCCTACCCAGAGAAGGTGATCTCACACGTGTAGGTTGGCAGGGGTTTCTTATAAAGGCTGGGAAATAAAATAAAATCCTTATTGCTCCATTCGGCAGCAGCACGGAGCATGGGTCTCTGTGTTGCCGGGTGACCCCTCGCAAATCCTGTGGCTGAGCTGCACTTTATCATTCAGATGCACTGTGCTGAGGCCACAGCACAAAGAGCCAAATGGCATTCTGCAATTAAGGTGGAAGCCATCACATAAATGTGACCGGGGCCAAGGCTTAAATAGCCACATATGGTTTCACCAAACGTACTCTGGATCATCAGCCAGCAGTAAAAACACACAGGAGGGAGATGGCCTGGCTGGAAATGAACTGCAAATTGATAAACATGTACTTGTTAATGCGGTGTTTATTATTTTTTACTGGGATAAAAATTAACTTGTTCAGCCTTGGCCAGCCAGCAGCTTGAACTCTACCATCTGGGTGGTGGGATAAGCTTGTTTCTGGAGCTCCAGGTTACAGGTTACTCTTGCCAGACTGCATTTGTGGACAGGCCCTGTATATCCAGACAGCAGAACTGAGAGAAACTTCACCATAGCACCTGCCAGGGCAGCGGAGAGGACTCCCAGGAGGGAGCCGCTCTCACAGTGAGAAGAAAGCTACTTGGGGTTCCGAATTTGTGCATGAACGTGTGTGTGTCCGTGTATGGGGAGGACGGAGATCAACCTTGGTTGTCATACCTCAGGAACCATTCATCCTGCCTTTTGGGTCTCTCTCACTGGATATAGCTCACCAGTTGGGCTAGGCCGACTGGCCAGCAGGCTCCAAAGATCAGCCTGTCTCCACCTCCGCAGCTCTGGGATTATAAACACAGGCCATGCACCTAGCTGTTCCGGGCTACTGGACTCAGGTTCTCATGCTTGTGAGAATGGCACACTTTGCCAACTCAGCCATCTCCACCAGTACTCGTTCCACATTTCAAGTCAAGAAAGGGGCTGCCAACTTCCTGGAAAATCACCTTCGCTTCATGAAAAGAGCCGGGCTACAAGGTGGCCCTTCTAGAGGCAAAGGAGATGGCAAGAGATGTATCATGGAGCCTGTGGGAAAGAATGCAGAGAGATCATGAGGGCACTGGGGGCAAGCCTAAGCAATCACAGCCAGTCATGTGACAACCTCAGCAGCTGCCCCAGCTGCGGAGCTTAGCTCTCTGTCCCCAAGGGCCCTCTTCCATCAGCTGGATCAATTTACCTTAGCTTCAGCGCCCTACACAAGCAGGGACTGAATTATGAGTCGTGGAAATCCCCTCTGTGTCCGGGAACCAGGTAGCTTTCAAACTCCCAACAATTAATGGCCCCTTTGGTCAAAGGAGAATGGGGGGCAGGGAGGGACAGCCGGCAAAGCTATGGGTTTCCAAACAGGCTGTTTGGTTTCTAGTAAATTAGGAGTGGGTGGTGGAGGGACCAGTAATGCTACCCTGTAGAATGCGGTCTTCTTTGACGTCAGCAAGATGTTTCCCTCCCTTTCTCCTCTTGTCCTCCTTTCTCTCTCCTTTCTCTTCCGGCATCCCTCTCTCCTTCCTCCCTTTCTGCATCACAGAGGCAAGCCAAAAACAGCTCAGAGTTTTGCAACACAGTTCAGAAGAGTCCCTACATTGACACCAGACGCAACGGCGCAGAATGAACAGTTTGTGGCGGGAGGGTGGGCAAGTCAGAAGACAAACAGAAAAGAAGTTCCGTGACTCAGAGCAGGGAGCAGGACATGTGCTGGGAGGAGGCGGGCACCACCACGGGCTGCACATTCCTGCCTTGCTCGGTCAGGTCCCCACAGAGAGAGCATTCCTCTGTGGCAAGAACACACTCTGGCCTCAGGCAGTCCTGAAATAGTATCTTGGAGAGCATGTGCCCTGTTCTGTGGTCACTCAGCCTGGCACCCTGCCTGGTTTCCTGGCTGCTCCTCCTGTTTCTTCCACCACTCATCAAAGACGTCACAGCTGCCCTCATGTCAGCTCAGAACTAGCAAGAGTAGGCTCAGCCCAGAAATGCTGTTGTTTACACTTAAACTGCACTTGTGTGTGCTCATACATACATGTATGCTCATGCACACACATGTACATATGCACATACACACCCATACATATATAGTTACATGCTTGTACATGCACACACATGTACACATGCATGATTGCTTTGACAGAGACACTGATGTGGATATTGGAATGGGCTACTTCCTGGTTGGCAAATCTTAGCGAGGCTACTTGGTCTCTGGAGTAAGATGATTGTGTGACATTTTCCTGCAAACAGCTTCTTTGAAGTTGGAATATATGGGGAGGGAGTGGGGAAAGATAAAATATCACACATTTTCTCTCATATATGGAAGGAGATTTAGGTATATTCCCATGTATACATGGCATGAAAGCAGGAAGCCTTTCTTAGAGGGAGGAAAGGGACCAGTGGAGGGAGGGAGCAGGACAGGGGAAGGGGAACAAATACAAAATATATGTAAGAAAATGTCATCATGAAATCCATTGTTTTGTCTACTAGAAAATAATGTAACTGTTTTTAAAATAAATAGTTTTAAAAAGAAAGACAGATGTATGGGATAAGATCTTGACCCCATGGGTTTGTCCGGCTAGTTACAAACGAGGTCCCAAGTGGAGGTGGGGGCAAAAGCAGAGAACAGGCCCGGATGTGCAGCTGGCCTCTCCTCCATCCTCTGAACTGGAAAGGCCTCAGAACAGGGAGACTTTGAAAGCCAGCACCCAACTGCCCTCTACAGGCATGAGGTCATGGGGAAAAAACACATGCACAGAAAGGAGAGAGAGGATCTGTTCCAAAATTAGATGGGGAGCAGGATGAGATGTGTGTGCATCCTCGGTCTCAGGGAGCAGCGACTACATGGAATTGTCATGGATGGGGAACACGATGAGATGCGTGTGCCTGTGCCCTCCATCTCAGGGACCAGAGACTGCATGGGACTGTCACGGATGGGGAACATGATGAGATGTGTGTGCATGTGCCCTCCATCTCAGG
>PVIU01018514.1:0-38828 GCA_004026605.1 Ondatra zibethicus
GTCTTTTTGGGTTTGGGTTACCTCACTCAGGATAGCGTTTTCTATTTCCATCCATTTGCATGCAAAATTCAAGATGTCATTGTTTTTTACTGCTGCGTAGTACTCTAATGTGTATATATTCCACACTTTCTTGATCCATTCTTCCATTGAGGGACCTGCAAAACATGGGCACAGGAGACCACTTCCTATGTAAAACCCCAGTAGCACAGACATTAAGAGCAACAATGAGTAAATGGGACCTCCTGAAACTGAGAAGCTTCTGTAAAGCAAAGGACACTGTCATTAAGACAAAAAGGCATCCTACTGAATGGGAGAAAATCTTCACTAACCTCACATCAGACAAAGGTCTGATCTCCAAAATATACAAAGAATTCAAGAAACTAGACATTAAAACTCTAAATTACCCAATTAAAAAATGGGGTAATGATCTGAACCAAGAATTCTCAACAGAAGAAGTTCGAATGGCCAAAAGATACCTAAGGTCATGCTCAACTTCCTTAGCGATCAGGTAAATGCAAATCAAAACAACTTTGAGATACCATCTTACACCTGTCAGAATGACTAAAATCAAAAACACCAATGATAGCCTATGCTGGAGAGGATGTGGTGTAACGGGAACACTCATCCATTGCTGGTGGGAATGCAAACTTGTGCAACCACTTTGGAAATCAGTGTGGCGGTTTCTCAGGAAACTGGGAATTAACCTACCTCAGGATCCAGCAATACCACTCTTGGGAATATACCCAAGAGATGCCCAATCATACTACAAAAGCATTTGTTCAACTATGTTCATAGCAGCATTATTTGTAATAGCCAGAACATTAAATACATTCTTAAAGACAGCATTTCACAAGGCATGTGTCATGAAAGCTTGCACTTTTATAAAGTAGCCAAATAAGCTGAAAATCTGTGCCACCTTCAAAATGGAGATGCAATAAATGGAGACATAGAAATGGTTCTTGTCAATCAAAAGGGATAATACCTAACTGCTAAAGTATACACAAAGGTTGTCATTCTAAATATATTCAAACAAAAATCACTTTAAAACATTCAGAAATCCTCTAATTTGGACCTTTTATTCTGTTTCCTAAACAAGGACACTGATCTTACAGGAATAACTACCATGATTGTTTATTAATTAATTATGCAGTTGCATGCGTATATGTTTGCCTTGTGAGTGGTACATGTGTACCATATATGTGTAGAGGTCTGAGGAAAACAAGATTTTTTTCCTTTGTCCTCCACGTTCTTAAGGGAGAGTCTCTATTTTCTCTTAGTATGCAAATTTACTTTAATAGATAGCATAATTATGTATATAACAACTTTAAAATAAATTATGTTTCATTATCAAAAAAGATATGCAAATATTTTTAATTAATTTTAATATTTTTTACTATCAAGATTCAGACTTTAGTAGCATTGGATATTTTGAAGATTATCATTACATCTCTCCCCTCCCCTTTTCTCCCTATAAACCTTCCCATATACTCTTCCTTGATATCTTTAAAACTCATGGGCTCTTTTTTCATTACTATAAGAATAAGCAATTTACTCTGTATAAAGTTACATGTGTGTATGTTTTCAGCACTGACCATTTGGTACTGAATAACCAATTAGTGTGTTCTTCCCTGAGGAAGACGATTTCTCCCCATAGCATTCCTTTGTTATCAGAAATTCTTTGTGTAGGTTTGGAAAAGCCCACAAGGCCTCTCTGCTGCTGGGCAGCAGGCCACAAGGTGGTTCTCCCGTCTCTGGCTCCTGTCTCCCTTGAGCACATCTCCTGTAGCAAATCTTTAAGAGTCTGAGTTTCCATCTGGGTTCTGGCAATGGAAACCTTGGGTTTTAGATCTTGTATAGATGGAAAGTGCTTTTATTAGTTCCCTAGCCCTGATTACACTGATTTTTGAAATTTGGTAAAATCTTTATCATAATGTGTTAGTAGAGAAGTGCTTTTATTTAGACAGGATGCTTGTTTTCACAGAATGGTGATAAAGACCACATCAAATAACCCTATTAAAAGAAACATTTTGCCAATTTTCCTATATTTACCATAAAGTAAGATAACCTCTCTGTCATTTATGAGAATTTGCATAAGCTCTTATTTTCCATACTTTTCAAAACTGCCACTAACAAATTATTTGAGTTTTTTCTTTAGCAAGACCTTTAATACCATTGGAAAGTGTTCTGCATGACATTTTGACTTCCACATAGCTGATCCAGAGGTGTCCAGTGTGATGCTCCAATACATGCTTCTTCATAAATGTTACTAAGTGATTTAATTTTCTCAAAATGTTAGAGACTGCATGTCATCTTTATAAAGGTAAAAGATTCATACTGTCCTTTATGAATTTGATATTTACAGTCAAAAGACCTGCCTCCTAAGCAATCTGGCTCACAGTGAGGTGTTTAACTTGACATTTGATTATGCATGGTCATTGGCATCCTGGATCCTTCTAGTTTGTTTTGAGCTAATTGTGAATTTCATGGTGTGTGGAGACTGTGCATGATGTTTTAATTAGCTGCTATTTTTATAATTATTTTTGTCTAGTTGCTCAAAATGACTTTAATCAACAATATTTCTATTTTTACCTATATGTGGAAAGTATTTGTGTTAATACCA
The DNA here is from genome assembly GCA_004026605.1 of Ondatra zibethicus. Taxonomy (NCBI): domain Eukaryota; kingdom Metazoa; phylum Chordata; class Mammalia; order Rodentia; family Cricetidae; genus Ondatra; species Ondatra zibethicus. The sequence goes on from PVIU01018514.1 coordinate 2,621, forward strand.
TCATACAAAACATCGGCAAAGTGTTCTAGCTGCATTTTTATAACACTATCTATCAGTAAATTTATATCAAATATATTTTCAACACATACTGTTTGTTTGATGATATAGCCATGAGTTCATCTCAATCTATACATAATGTAGTCTCTGGAGATCTAAAGGGAGATTGTTGTATATATTTTGATAAATTTTGTTATCAAGGACCAAATTGTCAGTGGAACTTTCAAATAAGTCACAACCAGTCATAACAATAGGGCTCTGTGAAGAAACAGAGACCAGTTGTATATCCCAAGTCTTCAGCAAGAAAAAAAGTAATATACAGTCTACTTATGGATTACTTCAAGGGGTTGGTTTTAATTTGCAAATTTTTATCATTACAAATATGGAGTGTCTTAGTTTCTTTAGAAAGTGCTTCTTTAGACCAAACATAAGGAAAGAATACAACAGGCTAAAGCATTTTATTTCTTTAAATCGGTAAAAATCTGGCACATTCTCCCCTACAGCAATTCTGAAAGCTGATAGTGCCCTGAGTTCAGGATATTTCTCTTGAAATAAGAAAAAGCAATCATAGGTCACTTTGTATCATCTTCCAGGGACTGCCCACACATGAGAGCACAAGGCAATTAAAAATAGAAAGAAATGATTGCCTCTGCCCAGTGTGTGCTCAGTTGACTCAAATTCTTTTTCCTACACATTTCTAACCCATCTATAGACAAATTTGTTTTTAGATACACTCTATAGTTTTTGAAACTTTACCTGGGAAAATATCTGGCATAATGATTCAAAATAACTGGCATATGCTTAATAAGTCAATACCTTTCCAAGTGGGATTTGTAATTGTATTTTGCATGTTTTTTGTTTCTGGTGGACACATTTGTACATATTTATGAAGTTAGTGTATTGATTCAATCCATATACTCAAGGTTTAAGAACAAGCTTAAAAATCTTTCCTGATCTATCTCAATGAAACTTGTATTATTTCAGTATGTACCTGTAAATCCAATTCTACTTAATTAATTAATTTTTGACAATTTCATATACTTAGTGCATTTTATAATGTTCACCCTCATTACTTTTCCTTTTCCTCCTCCTCACTCACAACCCCTCTTTCTCTACTAGTTCCCCTTTGAATTTTATGTATTTGTGTGAGTGTGTGTGTGTATTTTGTATGTGTGTGTGAGAGAGAGAGAGACAGAGAGAGAGAGAAAGAAAGAGAGAGAGAGATTTGTAAATTAATCAATTCACTTTCATTTGTATGGACATGACTATTGAGAGGGGATGCTATTGGCCAAAGCACAGGTAATGGACTCTATGTATACTTCACCTCCCAGCAACTATTGACTCCAAACAGTTGTTCAGGGAGGAGTGGGGCCTCAAGAAGCCCCCCCTACCCATGACTGAATGTTTTCCAGTCTAATCTTGCACAGATCTTGGGCAAGTAAACGGAGCTCTTGTGAGTCCTTGAGTGCAAAGACCAAGTCAGTCTGGAAGAGATCATTCCAAAGCACTCCTGTCCATCCCCAGGCTCCTAAATTATCTTTCCAGTCCTCTATAGCATGTCCTCAACCTTGGAGATAATGAAAATAATACTTCATTTGGGCCCATTACTCTGAGCAGTTACAAGTTTCTTTAGTTATAACTGTCCAGTACAATAGGAGGCTGTTCTAACCAAGATGAAAGCAGCTCTAATCTTCGGACATAAACAAAAATACTTAGAAAATAGTTTGATGGTTACAGAATGTCCACTTAGAAAATTAACAATAGTAACATCCTTATTAGAACTATGACATCCTCAGCCACAGGTTTCTGACCAGGTTTACTTTACCAGACATGAATAGTTTACTATAGAACATGCTTCAAATACAACCAGAAAGTGTTTATTTATCCTGTTAGAAAGCCTGCCACTGTTGTACCAGTGGGCAAATATTAGCTGGTGGTTGTTTGTGTCACAAACAGGGTCCATAGCCACATACAAAGACTATATAGGAACTTCCAGTATTTGTAAAAGCTAGCCATCGGGGGGAAGCCTTTCGTACAGCTCTAGCTTTATTTGTCTGTGTTTTAGAGACAAAGCATGGAACATCTTCGGGAATAGAGTGCTACTGTCTACTTCTGGTGCACAAAAGTGGGGGGTCAACAGCTAGACTGTTTGGGGATCTTTACTGATCAACAACTTCTAAAAAAAGTATCTTCCAATCCTGCACTTGGATTTTATTTAATGGCTTTTAGGATCAACATTATTTACTCATGCAGAGTTCTAGATAGTGCTTTTGAAAACAATCAGCTCTTTGAGATTTTATGTTTTTCAGGCATTACTATTGCAGCAGAAGAAATACTGAGACTGTTAAGGGCCCTCCCACTCCTGTTCTTATATTCATGCCCCATTGGTCAACTTATTTGTAAAAAAAAAAAAATGAGGAAGAGCAACAATAGGGATTTTTGAATTATTTCACTTTATTTTTTGCTGTATACTACAAATATTCCTCAAACCACAGTTTTGTGAGAATTGAATTATGCAAATTTTGTGGATTATTAAGAATCATTAAGACAACATCAAGAATCACAGTGTTGGGAGTTTAGAAACAAAATAAAAGGTTTTAAATATATTTCTCAGTCCAATTTTTACTAATAAATACATATTCAGACAGAATTGCTTCACACTCATTGATATGTCTGTCTTCATTTGGTTTCCTAGCAGTAACGTAGTCTAAGGGAAATGACTTCATTTTAATTGAAATCCTGATCCCCACCCATCATCACTTGTTTCCTTTGGACATTAACTTACACTCTGTATCTGTGAAAGGATAATACCAACCTTAAGTATTTTGTTGTGTGAGTTCATAAATACTGTATGAGAAACAAGTGTATTCTTTAAACTGTCAATGAGTGGCCACCCATCTAATGGTTATTGAAATGTTAAGTATACTCAGACAGGGATTCTTGAGTTCATTTCAAGCCGCTATCACATAACCAAGCAATTAAAGAAGTAAATAATTGCTTCCTCATTTTACAAATGCATGTACTCTGGCTGACCCTCAAGGGGATTTTATTTATAAAAGTATTTAGAGATGTGGCAAAGGCTAAAGAGTTCAGAAATGACTTCCTCTTGTACATCTCACTGCTTTTATTCTTACTGTTATTTGGGGGTGTCGGAAGGAGATCCATACTTTAAATTATTTAAATTTGTCCTAGTTAATCACTTTGCAGACCCAGCAACATAAAAGCATTTCGACACACATCTTTACAGATCTCTTATAGAGGCAGGTCTGAAGAATAATGGAATGGATACATACCTAAAAAATACATGTTACAGTAAGTATTCTATCTACATACACAGAATACATATTATAGCTAAAAATACAAACATGCCCAGGCAGTGGTGGCACACACCTTTAATCCCAGCACTTGAGAGGTAGAGGCAGGCGGATCTCTGTGATTTTGAGGTCAGCCTAGTCTACAAGAGCTAGTTCAGGACAGGCTCCAAAACTACAGAGAAACCTTGTCTCAAAAAACAAAAACAACACACACACACACACACACACACACACACACACACACACACCAAGCAGAAATTGCACTCATGCTCAACATAAAATGATGATTTTTTTCCAGATTCATGTGCAAACATTTCTATTTTTCTTCATCAGTCTCCCAAATCCTTGTATCTTATTGATCATATTGGCAGAAACAGATAATTAATCAAGAACTTATATAATTTAAGTTCAGTAAACCTAAATGGAAATGAATTTAAAAACAAGATTTTATGAAATCATTTAAATGACCCGTTACTTTTTCTGAAATGACGTGAATATCTTATTCCTCAGGTATGGCACCAGTGACAAACTAAAGAAGTAATTCCACCCAAGGCCAACTTCATGAAAAAATGAGTTTATTGAGCTTACTTATAAGATCATGAGTGACTTGAGAGTACCTGCTTCTCTATGACAACCTCAAAGAAGATGACCCATGCAATACTGAATTCAGCTAGCTTTCCACCTCCTACATACTCTATCCTGCCTCCTCCACAATTATGTGTAACTAAAAAGCAGGAGTGAGCTGAGATCGTAATAACTGATGAGGGCCTCATGACCCTAACACCCATCATTTTATTTGGGAATGCTAACAGCTCATTATCATTACGATAGACCTAGTAATAATATATTGGTTTTTTATTGTTTTTGTTTTGTTTCTCTGACTATATTCTTTTGTTTTGTTTGTAATAGCAAAGAAAAAGAAAAAACAAGGAAAGACTTTCTGACCCACCAGGACTACTCGATTCTAATATTTTAACTTGTTTTGTTTTATGGGAGATTTTAACTGATGCTTACTTCCTGCCTCTGGATCCTTGGGTTGCCTCATTTTCTGTTCTAGCTAATGTGGTCATTACTGCATCGTCTCAGTTAAACCTATGCATCTATTTGCATGGACCAAACAGAGTTGCACTGTTCAGCACTCCAAGACTGGATATGTATGTGTGTTTTAATCACACAACCTATTGTGTACCCTAATCACACCTCTATCACAACCAATTAGACAATTAGAATCACCCTGTGCCCATAGCTATGATTCCCCTCATTCATTAAAGCAGCCAGACCAAATCATCTTCCATTTAGTTACTACAGCTTTTGACTGGAAACACAAGGTTGCATTTGAGCTGTGCTCATTGGCTCAAACCTCGTTTTGTTTTTTGCACATAAAAATCTTCAGGCTTAACTTTTAATTACTTAATTAATCAATCCCACAAATATGCAATGAGCAGGGCATATCATTAGATTTTTCTGGCATCCAGGATTAGATTTGACTTGAAGTTCCTTGCATGTGCTCTGAAGAGCTGCTCCCATCCTCCTTTTCAAATGTGTCTTAGGAGGCTTATTGTGATTAGATTTCACGTTAGTGTTTCCTAGTAATTACGCCTTAAAGCCCTTAAGTTCAAGCAAAATTTAGAGGAGTCACAGGTGATGCAAATAAATTATTGGGCATGAGTGAATCTATAACATTGAAAGTAAATCTTGTAATATTTTCAGTAATTAGAAGTCATCCTTTGGGGAGTCATTCCTAAACTGAAGAAGGAGCAATAATACAAAACCACCTTTAGGGCAGCTTAGTGATTCTTTTATATGCAGTAACTGATGAATTCTCTCTCTCTCTCTCTCTCTCTCTCTCTCTCTCTCTCTCTCTCTCTCTCTCTCTCACACACACACACACACACACACACACACACACACACACACACTCAGAAATCTGTAGTCCTTACACTGGCTTCACTTTTGTTTTCCAGAGTTTTCCTCAAAAACTATGAATGGTGTCCTACAAAGAAGCACATTTCATCCGTGATGCTAATCAGCACAGTGTTTTCCATTCATTCAGTGTCGTGGCGAGGGTGTTGGCTGTGCATGATCACGTTCCCCGTGTGCCTGTGGAGGTCAGAGGTCAGGAGTCCCAGGAACTGACCTGAAGTTGGCATGTTTCTCCAGCGGCCCCAGCTTCCTCCCAGCTCGAACCTTCCCTCCCCTGTACACTAATCAGTTTTCATACGCAGGTCTTGATGGAGACTGGCAGAAGCACCACAGTCGGAAAATACCAGGGTTCCCCTTTGCTCTTCTCGTCCTTTTGCTTGCCAGATACTAACTTCTGCAATGATGGTCCAGAGAGACTGTGGGACTGTGAGTTTCCACAGTTACTTTTGTTTCTGGGGAAAAAAAATTAAAAATATTAGTAAAACTAGACAGAATATGTTAATTGGTATAGAAATAAGTATTAAATTCCTACTGCCCTATTTTGATCTGCTGGCAAAAGTCACTATTTGCTCTCTTATTTCGAAAAGAATTTTTGGACAAAAACTTTCTAGGAGGTGCAATTATTACTTGATGTGAAAAAATTTAACCCCTTGTTTTAAATTGAACTCATTTTACATGGTTAAATATTTTAAAGGAGGAATAAATATTCCAAGACAAGCTTTATTTCAGTTTTTTAATGAATGTCTTCTTTAACATTTTGAGGTTTTCATGTCTTTAGAAGTTTTTATTGCATCATGAAATCCAAGTACTTCTTAAGAAAGTTTATTTTATTATGCTGTTACATTTACTATACTGCCTTTAAAAGCAGGCAGAATTTTTCTATTCATGTTTTGTTGAGCTGGTCTTATTTTTATGAATCTTAATCCATAAAAGCCAGTAAAATTTAGGCCATGATCATAGGAATCAGTTCAGAGTCTAGTTTTAAAAGAAAAATAAAAGAAAGCACAGTGCAAATGACACTTGGACTTCTCCTTTATGCATATATGTCCTTCTCTCTACCACTGACCATTTAGATAGTGATGGCTCACTTGAAGAAGAGTAAGACAGAGGAGTCTGCAGGACAGAACTAGATCCCACGCCTAATGACAGCAAACTGATCTTACACCATGTTCCCTGTAGAATACTGTACATGGAATAGGAGTGATGCTCACAGATGGAGTGCTTCCTGGAGTGTTTTAGGTCCAAGTTTTGATACCTTGCCCCCGAAATTTTAGTTATTTATTGAAATGATAACCTCTAAAATGTCACTTAGTTGACAAGCACTTCAGAATTCCTAAAAGAGAGTGAATTTTTTTTACTTCAACAACAAAAACAGAACCAGTAAAGACTTAGCTGATGAGCGAAGGTCAACAGAGCACATGAGAAAGTGCAGAGCAGACAGCGAGTAAAGGAAGCCTGTGGTGTGTGAGGCAAGTTAGAATCAAGAAAAAAATTCAACGTGGGCCCCAAATCAGCTAGAAATGGTAAAGACAGAATAAAGAAATAGACAGAATACAAAACAAGAATATGAAAAAAAGAAGACACAAAAAAGAACAAAACCCTATTATTGGGAGGGTGTGGCTGGAAAGTCAGTAAGAGGGCTACAAAAGTGCAGTCAGGGACCTGACTGTGAATTAATGAAAATAATTTAACCATCGGTATTAGGATTCCAAAAACATAAAAGTAGCACACAGATGTTACACTGTAGAGAGTTAGGTATAGAAACTTTGACTCAGAATCGCATATTTAATGTGTTGACATCATAACTTTATCTACTACATGAAAATAATTGTTTTCAAATTTTGCTACAGAAGCAAAAGGCTACAGCTAAGCAACTCATATTTTCCAAGTGGGCATAAGCTTCCTTGCTGATTTTGAAAGAGGAGTGTTAGTTTCCAGTTCTGAATTAATAAGAACAGTTTGTGCTCAGGGTTTAGTATCTATCAGCATGTACAGAGCGACTCAATTTTAAACAAGTGTAAGGATTAGCTTTCAAAGACGGTTGACCTCATTGGACACATGGGAACATGTCTACATTTGCATCTTAATACAGATGGCTGTAAAAGGTAAAATAAAATATAAAATACTTTGGTATTTCCTGGTGTATAAAATACCATAGTAGATTTCTTATGCATTTGCTTTTACTTAATCTATGCATTCCCTCTTTGGGGGGAGCCCTGATACCCAGTTTAGAAATAAGAATGCTAATGAAGTGTTTGAGAAAGATAACATTCTCTTCTGTGTCTGAGCACATATCCAATCTCCTTGTCTCTAGAATTCAGGCTACTAACTGGCATATTCTCCAATGTGTTCTCAAAAAAAAAAGTGATTAATATTTAAAACACTGGAAAAGGAATCCCTGCATGGCACAGTAGAGCTATGCATGTGGTGTGTGTGTGTGTGTGTGTGTGTGTGTGTGTGTGTGTGTGTGTGGTTTTAAGCACTGATAGCTATGGTCCTGCAATCTTAAATCTTATCTAAGGCATTTGTTCTAAGGTCCTCTGGAATTATTGAGAGATAAATTTTCCTCAATTAACTTTTCTGAAGACCTCAAAAACTAACAAATGATAGTAGCCTCTTAAGAATTATTAGTAGACTGCTAATTTCTACCTATTTCATGTTCTTTTGCATTTATAACAATGACAGTTTTATTTAAACTCTTACTTTTATCAGTAATGATGTTCACTTTTCCAGTAATTTTTAAAAAACAATTCCAGGAAGGAAAACCTGAGATGTTTCTATTTGACTCGTATGTTGGTATATTTGCTGTTGTTGAGAGCTACACATGGAAGCATCTCACACAGGACAAAGTCTAAATGAAATACAACTCTTTTTTATTGATTTTTATTGAGTGCTACATTTTTCTCTGCTCCCTTCCCTGCCTCTCCCCTCCTCCTCAACTCTCTCCCAAGGTCCCCATGCTCCCAATTTACTCAGGAGATCTTGTCTTTTTCTACTTCCCATGTAGATTAGATCTATGTATGTCTGTCTTAGAGTCCTCATTGTTGTCTAGGTTCCCTGGGATTGTGATTTGTGGGCTGGTTTTCTAAAAATAAATAAATAAATAAATAAATAAATAAATAAATAAATAAATAAATAAATAAAATTTAAAAAACCCGACATTTTGAATTTTGCAGGCAAATGGATGGAGCTAGAAAACATTATTTTGAGTGAGGTAACCCAGGCACAGAAAGACAATTATCACATGTAGTCACTCATAAATGGTTTTTAAATACGACTCTTTTTTAGACTGAGTCATTGGTTTTTTTTCATTTGCTTCATCGCTTACTCACACGGAAACAGTTTCATCAGCAAACCTCCATGATTTCATTCTCAGATTTCACCAAGGGAGACTGAAAAACACACAGGTCAAACGATTAGCATAGGCCCTATTTGGATTTCTGTTTGTCTGAAATCTTTCCTAGCTATTTATTTACTTTTATTGTTTGAAAATTCAGTAGATATGTGCAATATTCATATTCACCCATCATTCCCTGTTCTAACTTTCCCCCAAATGCTCCAACATATCTCACTTCAAAATTTTCTTTGGACTTTTGAAATTAATTAGATGATTAAATTTTGATTATTTCTTTTATTTTTGAGATTATAATACACCATTTGTCTCTTTCCTTTCCTCACGCCAAACTGTCCCATACACTCCTTGCTCTCTCTCAAACTCATTACCTCTTTCATTAACTGTCATTACACTATGTATTTTATACACACAAACACATATTTATATATTCATAAATATAATCTTTTCAGTCTGTATCATGTGTATGTTTTCAGGGATCACCATTTGATATTAGAAAATCAACTATTGCATTTTACCTCAGAAAGACTATTTCTTTTTTTTAAGCAATCCTTATTTGCCTGTAGTTCTTTGTGTAGAGTTGAGTATTCCAGGGCTTTCCCCTGTCCACTTCAGCATGTCTGTTGTTGATCTTATTAAGTTTAATCAGCCATGTAGGTGAGAGTTTGTGGGTATAATTTCTGATGTTATTAGAACACACAAGCTCACAACAAATTTCCTGTTCCTCTGACTCTTAAAATCTTTCCACCGCCTCTGTCACAACATCACCTAAGCCTTAGGTATGGGAGTGTTTTGCAGATATATCCATCGATACTGGACTCTACAATTCTTCAATTTGATTGATTGTGATTTTCTGTAATGGTCTCTATATGTTACAAAGAGAAGTCTCCTTGATGAGGGATAAGAATTATAGTTATCTATGGGTATAATTACAGATATTTAGAATGTAGCTAAGGATTATGTTGGTTTAGTAGAGTGATGTTTGTAGGTTCTTCGCCAAGATCCATGACTTTTTCAGGCCTGCATATTTGGCTAGGTATTCAGTACCAAACCTGATTTTCTTCTTGTTGAAATGGGTCTTAAATCCAATTAGAGAGTAGACAGTTGTCACCAAGGTACATTTGCAGCTACTCCATATTTAGCCTTATCATGCCATATTGGCCGTTGATGTGTTTCCTAGGCTTCACAGCTAGGCAAATCTCATGGTTGCCTCCCTCCTTTAGAAGCTTGTGTGACATCATCTGTTACCACAAAAGCTAGTCTTCAGAGAGGAAGCATGTAGGTTGTTTATGGGCCCTGTATCTCAAGTGCATGGTGTCTTCAACAACAGGGACTTACCTTCCATCTCTGGGGGCAACCAAAGGCAATCACAATAGTCTGCAATGATGTTTTATGAGTCTCTTGAACAACACTCAGCAAACCCATAACAAATAAGGACATTAAAATAGTAATAAAAAGTCTTCTAGCTAAACAAAAAGTTCAGTGCCAAAGGGATTGACAGAAAAAAATTATCAGAATTGTTTTATTTTCTTTATTTCTTACATTTTCTTGCATTCTTTGATAATTTCATACATGTATATAATGTATTTGGTCACATACTCCCCTTCCTTATGAATTTGACATACACCATTACTTCAAACTTCTTAAATCTTCATCTTCTAATTCTTTTCTACTATTACACAGGAAAGCACTATATATATTACAAATTAAAATATTATATATATATTCTGTCATTTTATTCAATATTATTATATTGCTGGATATACTGCTGTGTTAGAATGATTTACATTTAGGATATGTTTAATTCTTTTCTCTACAATTGCAATCCTCACTGATCAGAGACTGCAATCTTTAAATGTAACTGATAGTATGATTTTTGTTCTTCTAACTTTGAAATCCCTGATAGGTAAAGTATTTGGTTAGCCTCAGTTGTTCCTTTAATATGCTTGGGCATTGTGGGTTAATTAAGAATACAGTATATGTACTCTACTAAAATTATTATGCACAGAACCATGAATTATTTGAACACACAGATGTGTGCACATCTATATTCTCTTATTTCCAAATCGTTTCACCCTCTTCAATGAGATACCTTAAATTTGGTTCTGTAATTAGAAAAAAGAATGAAAAAAATGCACTTAGCCTTCCTCATTACCAATAGCATCAGGGTGCGAACATTTTGACCTTCTACACTGTTTTTCCTCTCGCTGTTAGTTTTTGGTATTTTATTGTTGTTGCTGCTGATAATGGATTATTTTGTAGAATTACTGTACACCATTAAATGACAATTTTCTGATCTGACATCAGAATTCACTGACGTTTTTATAAAGTTATGTGTCTAGCAGGAACTAATGAAGAAAAGAGAGGCCATCAATTTGAAAGAGAACAAAGAGAGTTATATGGGAAAGGTTGGAGGGATGAACGAGAAAATAATGTAATCATATTCACTCAAAAATAAAAAACAATCTCACATAACATAGAATATTCTATTCAACTGTATGTGTTCTTCATTAAACCCAACATAGCATCTGATAAAATTGCAGGGAAGTGTGCGTGTCTGTATATATACATATGTGAAGGCCAGATGTCTAGTGTCTTCCCATACCACTCTGTCCTATTGTTTTTAAGATGGAGTTGTTTACTGAACCTAGAACTCACCGTTTTGATCAGGACTAGTGGCCATTGTGCTCCAGAGATCTTTCTTTCTCTATTCTACCTCTATCTCAGCACCAAGATTGAAGGTACACAATACCATGTTTGGTTTCTATGTTGGTAAATAATAACTCAGTTTCTCATAGCTGTGAAGACAACATATGGGTTAATGCATTAACGACATGGATGGGGAATAGGATGTATGTGCACGTGAATACACACTATTTCAGGCAACAGTAGATTGCAGTTGCTTATCCTCCAGCTGAGCACTATGATTTTCTGGTCAAATTACAATGTCACTTGCTTAAGGGATGGGCAACCTACAGTTTGTCCTCTTTGTATTAAAAATAGAAACCTAGAAAGATACAAGCTACCCTTAGATTTTATTTTGAATATGATCTTCTTTTCAGTTATGTACAATTCTGTAGTTGGTATACATAAAGTTTCCTTGGTCAATTATTTAAAAGAGATGTTTTCACTTACATCATTATGAAACATCTATGCTGATAAAACACTGCTGCTTAAGTATTTAGAGAGAAAGAGCATGTTTGATTCATGAGAGTATTTGGGGATTAACAAAATTAATCTGTAACCTTATAATGCTGCCCATTACCACAATCCTCTTATTTGTTAATATCCAAATTCTGTACTATAAAACAAGTGTGTTTCTGTGCTTGACTTGCCTCTCAGAGCTGAGCGGACATACCACTCCATATTTTCAGGGACATACCGATGATTATCAGTACTTCACATTACTTCTGTTTCTGAACCCCGGTTCTTTCTAAGCTATCCGTTGCCTTTCAGAGGAGCCATGTTGAGAGTCAATTGCCAGGGACTTTTCTGTGTCACACATCGTTTTCATTCTTCTCCCCAAGGGCACAGTAATCACAAACAAATGAGAACTGTATTGGAAAGTTAGAGCACAAATGAAAGAGATACTGTGAGTATCTAACATTTTATTGGTGCAGCGATAAAATGTCACCTATAGTGACTTGGAACTTGGCAGAATTAAAGCTGTTCCATTAAACCTTGTCTTTTTCATACATAAAAGATAAACCATCGGTACATGTCGGTAGAAGAGAAACTATTACAACCCTTTCTACACAATGCCTGGTTAGCTAACAGAGATAGAAAAGAACAGTAGGGAAAATGAGAATCAGAGTGTTCCTAAGATTCTTAATTTAGACCATTCATTATTATTACTTAAATCATATGAATGTCATAGTCCAGTAAAATTATAAACAATATCCAATCGTCTGGTTGCACAAATAGATTAATTTCGTATTTGTTAACAAACCAATGCATTATAAGTGGAGCAAACAGAATACTGTTAGAAGCATGGAGATGGCATGCTTTGTTTGGAATGTTCTATACATGACCTCTTTGTTAAAGGAGCTTAATATTTCCTCTCAGTGGTTTCTCCTTTTTCAGGTGTGCACAGAAGAATGGAAAGTCAGCTTGACCAAGTGGTATTGATCTGGATGAAACAAGATCAATGAGTATTATGCCTACTCAGTGACCGGGTTACTAGAAAAATAAATCTGAAATTATCTTACTCCTAAATAAATAAGATGTTTTAAAAGAAATGCTCATATTTTAGATGTTAGAATATGTTTAATGTATATTTACTGTGTATTTGAGAATATAAATTATTATTTCTACATTTTATAAATTTTATCCACTTGCTTATTTGGAGAAATTTACTATTCTACCAAAAAAAACCTACTCATAATTAATATACCTGAATATTGCATGACATATTGAAGTTTAGTCACAAAAGCACATTTATACATTTATGAATAAATTTCACTCCATTTACATTGCCCATACCTGCATCTACAAACGTGTTTCCCCAATATTTCAAATGAAGTGTTCCATTAACATCCTCAGATAAAACTTAAGAAAATAGAAAGTCATGTTGTAATTCTCTTGTTGGAACAGTGCATTTAGAGGATAAAATAATGAAATAAATTTCTAAAATGACATAGCTAATTTGTGACAGAAACATAGCAACAACTATTGCTATTTATTTCATTTGAATGTATTTGCTGAACTCACTAATATTTAACACATCCCTTCTATTCACTATGGCTCTCTGTGCTATAATTTTGCCTATAATGGTGAATATTCCAGAATTTTGAGATCATCGTTGATTTCTGTGGGTGTAAAATATAAAAACAAGACACTGGTGTCTGAGGCTGTAGCTCTGAGGACCTTCCAAAAATACATCCCTCTCTAGCCCAACTCACATACTTTTGATACATGGGTACCAGATAACATCTGTGTGGAATCAATATGGTGCTAGCCAACACCAGTTCGGGCTACAGATCTTGCCTTGTGAACTCACCTAAACAGTCGGTTACAAAATGGGAGCAAAAGTTAAACACCACAGTTGGTTTCTGAGGCAAGAAGCTGAACTGCTGTTTAGCTCTGTGGGCATCTTTTCTAACTACTGAATGGAAGTTAGACAATGACTTTGAGAGACACAGAAAGAGAAGGGGAAGGAAATATGTGATAAGTTGGTACCGGGGCCTTGGCCACAGTGTTAAGAAATGATAGGCTCCAAAGCTACAGAGAAACCCTGTCTCGAAAAATAAAAAAAAAAAAAATGAAAAGAAAAAGAAAAATCAAGACGAGCTGCTCTGCTAACACAAAAGAACTTCAATCAGACCACATTAAGCCAAATTAAATGTCCATGTTACCATGTTACATAAACAGCACACGCCAGGGTGGCCAGGAGAGCATGGTGAGGGAAAAACAGAGGGAACACACAGACAAACCCAAAACCATCCGTTCCTTGTTCAGATGTAACCCAAATACCCTGTGGGAGTGGTCAGCGCTGGGCAGGCTGGGAGTTGGAGTCCAAGCACAAAGCACTTGGCAGGCTGGGAGTTACATTCAAGCCTCTTTCGATACAGGGGTGTGAGAGGACTGGGGTCTCACTTTTGTCCACGCACACAGTATGTGGTTCTTTCTTTCCAGAGTCAAAATGGATCTTTTATTACTTAGAACACTTTCTCTCATGTAGGTAGCAAGAAGTCTGTCCTTTTTTATATGACCTAAAAATGAATCCGAAATGAAGTATTCTCTGATAACGTTGTTGTCTGTTGTGAGTTTTAGAGATGTTTTCTGGCTTAAGTTTTTGCTCTTTATTTTTTTTCATATAGTAATAAGGAAAACAAGATGGAAATCTAACCAAAACATAAAATGAGCTCTTCTTATAGCTTTTAGCTTACTGCTCCTAACAACATGTGGGTCACAACAACTTAGTGGGTAAAAGAAACAGTGATGAAAAGAATATTCTACAGTACAGACACTCTTCTTTACATAATAGGCTTTTTTAAAAAAAACAAATGAATAAATGTGTTATTTTCCTATCTTAATGACTAAAAAAAAAAGTGGTTCTTTAAAAACTCTCCACCATGGTTTAATGGCATAGGAAGAATAAAATAGAGAATTTCCTTGGTTTTACTTTATTATTACTAAAGTGAAAGTTTAAAATATCATACTGAAAAATGGAGATTTAGAAAAAAAGTGACATTACAACTGCATTACAGATATGCCAAAGCTAGAAATGATAAGGACTTAAAGATCTACCACTCCAAAGCTAGGGAGCTTTTAAAAGTGGAAGAAAATTATTTATTGGATTGATAAACAATAAATGATGTAAGAATACTTACCAAATTCCATATCATCGTGCATATAACAACATAGTACCAATGAACGTAACACTGTGTACAGTTTGAGACTGGTCACCAAAGGGGAGCATTCCAGTGTAAATTTTAAGGAAGATAATATGCCTGGATTGTATACTGTGGAAGAGGGAAGAATCATAGTGTGTGCAAAGGTGCAAGACCAAGGGCCAGTTATAGTATGTGAGTGAGACCAGTATGAGAGGTTGTGGTGGAGGAAATGATTCTGACAAGTTAGCAATACAGAAGACAAGTGAAGTAAGCAGGAAGGGACGGTGGCAAGTTAACATTGAAGTCCACACAAATGTCACAAGCAGGTTATGGCTAATATCAGAGGCAAAAAGAAGCCGTTGACAAACGTTAAACAAGTACATGGGTTAAATATAGCTTGCAGATTTTTCACAGACCTTCAAATGTTCCAGGGAAACTGTAGAATCTCTGAGACTGCTTCTTCCTGCCCAATGGAAAGGTGCATGTCTCTAGCCCTTCTGCACAGTCACTACTGGGATATTCAGAGGCCTAGAAGATACATAAAGAGCTTCATCTCACAAACATTTCTAGAGCAAAGACAACAGACCCCGAAAGGGTGTTTTTGTTGTTGGTGTTGTTGTTCTATTGGAATTAGTAAAAAGTGAAGAATTTTTTTAAAAAGTCATAATTCTTGAACGTGGGAAACCAAGAGAAAACTATAATAGAAATTGTGATTCTCCCAGTTAATGAGATTCTATTGAATATATCTGATTGGAGGAACAGTCCTAAACACTGCATGAGTCAAACAAATCTGCAGACTGGTACTACTTTCATGCCTGTATACTGAGACAGTGAAAATGGTGATAGCATGTATGATGGATTTATATGATAACTTGTAATAATAATATGCTACTAATAGCCACAAGGATATATTTCCAAGGCCAATCATCTGGTCTGAAGATACAGGGGCCAGTGGGGATGATCAGATGTCTTCCTCTACTGCTCCCCCATCTTACTCTCTTGAGATAGTCTCTTATTGAACCTGAGGTTTACAGTTTGGTCTAGGCTGGCTGTCTAATGGCCTCCTAGGATCTGCCTGGGTCTGACCCAATTGCTAAAGATACAGGCACACCTGACTATGTCTGTATTCTTTGTGAATGCTGGAGATTTGAACTCGGGTTCTTATACTTGCACAGCATTCACTTACCCACTGAGCAATCTTCTGAGCCCCTGGTCATAGAAGTTTCTTTTCTAGCCTCAGTTATTACAGTTATGCTATGCTTGTAAGCAATGGACTACTTATTTCTGTGAAAGCCGGAGACCTGGAAGCTCAGACTGGATTACACTTTCCTTTACAAAATAAGAAATAAGAACCAAACCCTAAGCTATCCATTATATAACCCATACTGTAATGTAATTAGAACGAACTAGCAAATCAATATAATTCCTTGTATTTACAAAATTATGCAATGTATGGTCAATATGACTCCTTGTAGAATAAGGATAAGCTACTATGGGAACTTAGTGTTTAGTTTCTTCCTGTTTTAAAAATGTGATGATTATTTTTGTATGTGCTTACATTTGCAAAACTCCCATATAACACTGCAGAATATCAGAACAAAAATATAATTTTTTTCCATTGTGATGTTATTGTAAAACTAGTTCCAAGTAACTTCTCTGCAATATGGGAACTGTTCCCAATATGGGAACTTTTAAGCACAGGTGCACTTTTTTTGGAACATGTCTAAGCAGTAAACATGTCTGAAGGTATTTCATCAATAGAGTATGTCCCTGACTTTAATCTCATACTTTCTTATAGAGAGGTCAAAAAGTTTGCATTCAGCTGTTCTGTGAACAAACTAAGATAAAATAGTTCTTTTATGTGTAAGGTTAGATTAAGTTGAGCATATATAACAAGCCATGCACTATACGCAATATTTAAGTCTGCGAACATGTAGGGTAAGCAGATAAGTAAGCAGCATGATAAAACTTGATAAATGTTATGGTTGAGGCCCACAGAGAGGTATTTTGTCACTTAATGAGACTTTGAAACTAAGTATAAGTATGCAAGAAGCTATGGTTTGGAAGTTCTCCCCAAACCTCAAATTGCAATTTAATTATCATCATGATGGTATTAAAAGGTGGGATTTTAAGAGGTCATAAAATCATGGGGTACCTCCTTTATAGATTATTATTGTAGGCTTGGTAATAAAACAGGAAGGTCTCCCTTCTTCTTACCCCTCTTTAGAACTCTCATGATGTGATGTAATGTTTGGCAGAATGAAAGACTTTCAATCCTCCACTATCATGAGCCAAGGAAATTTGCATTCTTTATAAATCACCATAATATTGGCCATATTCTGTTTATTTTTAGAGAAAATGCATTAAGGTAAGTTGGCTATTGCCACACAAAGTCATGCATATCCCTAAATTGGCTCAAGCAGAGTCAATTGAGGTTACATAGGTGAAGGAATTGGAAGGGCTTAGAAAGAAAAGAAGAATTTACCCCAAATCTCCCTGTCTTTTCTCAGTGAGGTTAATTTGATATAGTACGTATCTAGCACATAAGAAAGTGAGTGTCAAATGTTGGAGTTGGAGAGTTTACCATACCATAGATTAAATGCCTTGTCTCTCACGCAAATAAGCACAAAGGGTGCTTAGTGATATAATTAACTTTGTAGCAAGAAAGATGAGTAGCACTGAGAGATTCACTTGAAAGAAATAAAGACTGGGGGTTCAGAATCCATTAAGAAACTATTAAATAAACCCATAGAGATGTTTAAAAAACCATCAACAAAGACAGTATTCCTTGAACAGAGAAAGTTCTACTCAGCAACTAAGAAAAAAATGAGAATCAAAAGAAATGTAGTTGTTTCTACCACAGAAATTATGAAGTTTTTCATTACACTTCAAAACTATTTAATTATGCTCTTTTGTTTATGCTGATAGGCATATTTCTGTTTTTATTTCAAAATGGGTTGACTATTGCTGAGCAGTCTTTTATTTCCTTAAGTAAACATTCAGAAGAAGCTTTAAATTTTGAACTAGTGTGTTTGGTATTTGTTTATCCACAGATAAACTTAAAGTAATCACCCTTGGGTAGCTTAAGTAACTGGGGCTGCCACATATAGAGAACTGTTATCAAGTCCTTGGTGTAGGAATAGCCAAAAGATTCATTTTGGAGGATTAATATCTCAATTGTACCTTTAAAGAGGGAATTGTTTTTGAAACCCTTTTAACTGTACCTACTACTTAATGAGGTAAAAGGATGTACTCTTTCTGTGCTGGCAGCAAGGAGGACTTCCACAAAATAAACTAACATCAGAGACTCAGAGCTTTACAACCAGAAGGGATCCAGTTTTCATGTAGAAACCTTTCATAGGTGGTAAAGATTCCCCAAGCTTAAAGGTCCAGAAAACTCAGAAAACAGATGCTTCTTATGCTCAAGAATATGGTTTGGAGTATATTTCACTTTAAAATTTTATTTTTATCCAGCTCAACATAAGCATTTGGTCAGCATTTTAATCACCAATTGCATGGTCCTTCGGAGTAAATAGATCTTCCCTTCATCTTGCCACTAGTATTATCTTCTGACTTAAACTTTGGTGTTTATTTATGTGTAATGGAAACCCACCTAACTCAAAGCAAGATAATCAGTTAAATAAACTAGGGGAAGAAGAACCGGAGAATTCCTACCCTAAACTGTGTAGGCTGACACTGTGAGTGGACCAAACAATACCATCACGACACCACTTCTCATCTCTGACTTGGCTCCACCATGAGGACACTTTCCCTCCTGTCTGCCACACGACAGGCCAGAAAGCATAAAGCAGATACTTTTTCTGAGCACTCAGAGTAAACACTTGTATTTAGTCTCATTGGGGTGACTAAAGTTTAGTTTCCCTTTAGAGCTCAGCTCAGTCCAGTCTCCGTAGAGATGCTATCTATGTCTAAAAGCAACCACTATGTTTAGAGGGGAGGAAAACAAAGACTTGCCAATAATGGACACATACTCACAGCTAAAAGACAGCTTAAACCACCTGCACTGACATTCAGAAGAAGCAGTGGTGCTCTTACCCAAGGGATAGCCAAGCAAGAAGAGTAGATGGTCTCTACAGTATGAGCTTGTAGTTTTTCTGGTTTCTCATTATCTTTACAAATATTATGATGCAGTTTAAAAATTACATACCTTAATTACAGAGACAAGAGTTTCTGTATCAACTTTAAGGATAAAGCATTTGGAGGTAATTAGGTCAGGAGTATAGCGATTAGATTATAATCCCTAAGAGTAGGGACTATAAGTCTCTTGCTCACTCATTCCTTTGTGTCAGTGTATATGTGTATGTGTGTGTGTGTGTATGTGTGTGTGTGTGTGTGTGAAAGAGAGGGGGGCAGGGAGTTGGTTCACGTAATTGCAGAGGCCAAAATGTACCTTCAATTGTCTGCCTGTGAGTATTGGTGAGGTAACACAGTACTAGTTTGAAGACCTGAAAACCGGGGACTTGATTTTGTCAAGACTGATGACTGAGAATGGGGAAATAATGGAGTTAATGGTGACAGTGAAAGAGTCCAAAGCAACAAGAGAACGGATGATGTCCTCTGAAGTCTGAGAACAAACAGGTAGGAATTTACATTGTATATCCAAATGAAAGATTGGATTTTCCATTTTTGTTATTTCTGGATCAGATGACACAACCCAGAGTAGCATATAATTGCAATTGCAATTTTATGGACTTAACTCTTCGGTGTCAGTTAATTAAGATCCAAGTAATTAATGATAAATAAAAACTTACTGTTGCTATTTTGGTCATAGTTTTCTAAGTGCCTGACAACAGATGCATGGATAAAGCAGAGTATATAGATGGAGCACTGTAGGGCCTTAAGCAGAAGGCAGCAGTTTTATACCTGATAATACAGGTGGAACCAGATGATATTGTGCTAAATGAAACAAGGTGGGAACAGATAGATAATTTCTTTATATCTGCATTTTTATGGACTCTAAAAAGTAATTACAATAGAAACTGAGAGTAAAAAAAAAAGTAAAATGAAAACCAAAAGCCTGGAGAGCAGTGGTTCTCAACCTTCCTAATGCTGCAACCCTTTAATACAATTTCTCATGTTGTGGTGATACTCAACCATAAAAGTATTTCATTGCGACTTCATAACTGTAATTTTGCTAATGTCACGAATTGCAATGTAAAGATCTGATATACAGGATATCCAACCCAGGTTGAGGAGCACTGCTGTAGAGGATAAGCCACAAGCAAGACTGATGGGGAAAGCAATGCCCGCGATCCACAGGTCGAGAGTTTCAGTTAGCCTACGAAAAGAAGTTTTTGTCCTCTATTGCACTACAACAGGACTATAGTTTATAATGACAAATGGTTTGTTTCAAAATTGCTAATTAAAAGAACTTTAGCATTCTTACCACTAAAAATTTTGTTGATAAGGCAATATATATTTTATCTATTTGATTGACTCTGCGGTGGCTATGTAAAGCAAACAACATTCTGCCCATCATAAATGTACGCAATTTCTCTTCATCAAGCAAAATTAATGAGCATTTTTTAAAATTCCCATTCTTTGGCTAGCACTAAAATCATGGCTCCATTTGACCCAAAATGTACTGGACTTTACTATATATCAAACAGATTACCATTTACTTGAACTAAAAGTGTGATAGATCATAAGAATTTAAAACAGCAATGACGAACACTTCCCAAGTCTGGACAAAGAAATTGAAATTCAGATCCATGAAGATCAATAGAAATTTAATAGGATGAATCCAAAGAGACCCATGTCAAAACACATTACAATTAGACAGTGATACATCATGCTCTTGCTGTGAAACGAGGAGAGCAGAAGCCAGTAACTGGCTACGTCACAGGAGAAGTTAGTATGATAACACCGTAATCTCATTCCTTCTGCCCAGCAGAAGCAGGGAACCATATTTCATGCCCTTGTTATTCTTCCCTACATTATGGTGAAATTCTGAAGGTCTTGTGGGTACTTTTAATCTGATGGTTAATTTTGTAGCTGGGTCATGGATGTCAAATGTTTCTGAGGTAAAAGTCAGCTCTTTGGTCCCAGTGGTCTCACACACAGAAGTCAGAACTCCAGCATCTCCACAGATGGATGCTTGATGTGTCCATCCTACAGGTGAAAGGTTGAAAGAAGTGTGACATTATGCACAGAAACTACTACCAGAGAGAGTCTGCACATTAAGATTTATTGATGGAGAAAGACAAGGAAGACTTTATGAGTTATATCTGCTCATCCATTAGGCAAGAAATAAAAGTCTCAAACTCTCCAGAGAGAGAACATACCTGCTGAAAAGCTATCATTGGAGCAAACAAAGAAAGGACAGTGCAAAGGGACCTTCCATGTCCTCCAAGGAAAGAGTACCAGACTTTATATCTAGAGCAGTCTGGGGAAGAGATGCAAGGAGTACCCACTGTTAGAAACCCCAAATCTCTTCTCATGAAGAGATGGCAGAGCTGCAATTACTGGGGAAGAAGCCACAAGTTGCCCCCAATTAAACAGGAAGTCTCACATTCTCCTATTGGGGGAACTTTCTAGAGTTCTCACTAAAATAAACCCGGAAGAAGAGTGGAGAAAGTGCCCATCTTCCATTTTAATCACCTGCGAGGTTATGGTCTTTTCCTAGAAACGAGGGATTTCAGACAGTTACCGTTGAGTCAAAATGATGCAGAAGGCAGGGAGAAATTAGCCTTCTCTTTGTTGGTGCCAAAGAGATAATTGGACTGGAATTACCATTAGAAGGGAAGAAAGGAGGCACAGGGAATTATGTTTGCTAAGTTGCTTGTTAGAGAAGAGAAGCACAAACAGCTAATGAAAAAACACATGGCCAAGCACAGGGCCTACAGGGATCTGCACCAGGTCTTCTGTGTTCTCACTATTGCTTTCAGTTTAGTACTTTTATGGGACTCCTGAGTGTGTGACCAGTGGCTCTCTGACTCCTGTGCCTGCTCCTGAGACTCTTATCCTTCTGTTGGTTGGTTTTGTCCAACTTCAATGTGATAGTCTTTGTTTTAGATTATATTTTATTTTTTAAAAAACAAGACAAACTAACAACAACAAAACATTTTCAAGACAAAAAGAAAGAAAAGATGCATGGCCGAACCCACTGAAAAATACTGGAAGTAGTGATGCAGAGCTGCAGCTCACAGGATTACAGACACATTTAAAACCTCCTTTGTGCTTTATGCTGAGGAAGTCCTCTGAGGTCGGTCCTTGCCACTCCTGCAAATGGGTGATTTAAGGACATTCTCTCTCCGCCCTCTGAAAAGTAACAGTCAGGCACTGTGAGTGCCAATAAGTTCCTTACCTCTCAGAAACTTAGGTTTGGAGGTTCCTTCATGGCTATATGGTGCTGTGCTCTGAATGGGGTTAGTGAGTGAGCATCTTTGCTTTTCTTGCCTGTTTTAATGTGACTGTATTCTCAGGAGTGTAGTGAGCTGGTGTCTTTGATCTGTGAATTCTAGCTTTCTGTTGGAAAGAACTGCTCTGTGCAGTATGTCTGTGGAAGAAGGGGTGGTCAGAAGCCTCTTACTCTATTGTGAGTCAGCTTTATTATTGTAAATGTCAGCTAAAAAGCTCCTCTGCTAGTTGATTAACTGGTGTGTGTGATGTACTTATTTTTCTATCTCTAGGAGACTGTGCAACAGCAATTGGTAGTCACTCTAGAGTCTTAGTAAATGAATTTAATAGGATCTAAGCAGAGAGTAAAGAAAGTGCTTAGCTCAGCATTAATGTTTATTTAAGGGTTGTCCCGATCTGTTTAGAGTGCTTGGGAACAATACAGACTGGGTATTTAAAACAATATATTGTTGTTTCTCACATTTCTAACGGCAGGGGAAGACTCTCTTATTTGTGTATACACTATCATCTTCTGTGGAAGGGATAAGGAAATTCTAGCATTTACAAAGCTATTAAATCTCCTTACGGAGTACAGACCTTCCAAAGATCTCTATTTTCAAATCTATAGTATTGAGGGCTCAGTTTCTAACATGAATTGGAGATTCACATTTCACTCAGTGACACAAGTCATAATTGCCTTTAAATGAGGAAGTGTCTGGCAGGGTCTCTGTGCTGCATGAATGATTTGTTTTCTTTTGTTTTTCCCTTTTATTGCTGATTCATCGACAGCCTCCAGTATTTTATGGGGATCAATTTGAAAACTTGGTAGATATGTTTGAGGATCACAGACAGCTGGATTGTGTTTCAGGGTGCCATATGTTTTGACCAAGGAAGTTAGCTTTGGGATGTGATCAAACACGAGTTCTTTGTACAGTTTCCCTGAACTTGTCCCTTCAAACTTCTTTAAGCACTAACTCCCTCACAAAACGTTTCCTTTCCAAATCCATTCTGACATCTAACCCTTATTGCTCTTGGAAACATTGCCATGAGGATTGGCAGTATTTACTCTGACATTTTCCTTATACTAATTATCTTCCTCCAGCTTGATTGTAAGCTGAGGATAAGGATCAGGTCCAATCTATTCTTTATCTAGACAACAGCATACCCCTGCTTACAGAGGCCTCAGAGAAAGAAAGGCAGGCAGGTTGGTCCACTAATTGAAGCATGATGAAATTCTGGGCTTATATTGAAATGGACTTGCTTATTTTTAGTTCAGTACTCAAATCAGTAGTTTTCGTTTTCAACCATACCACTGGCTTTTAAAACATGACATTTATGCTATAGAGTGTCTGTTTGACACAGAATCGCAATCATTCATTGGGGTAAAATGTAAACATAGTCAATTACTTTTTTTTTTAAATTAGAAAGCTGTTGAGATTGCAGCACATAAATCACCAGCTGCTCTTAAGAAATGCTGAGTTTTTGCTGTTGATGTTTCAACACCAATACTCCGTTAGACTTCCTGTCACTTCCATATGTCTACTTAACACTGAAGAGGACAATGATAACACCAGTGACCTGAAATAATTGACATGTGAGTTTGCTTCTGATAAAAGTTCAAGGCTTCTTTCTTTCTTTTTTAACAGACGTCTGGAGCTTAAGCCTCTATGTTTCTTTCTGTGACTTAGTAAAGATGGAGAGGGAGAAGGTCAGGGAGATGGGCCTGTGAACTCTCGCTCTTTCCCCTCTCCTTCCCTCAGGCAAAGAAGAGCAGTTTTGACTTAAAGAAAAAAGGACTCATTATTTTTCTGTGTTGATGGGTGGAGGATGCTGAGGCGAACATGCTGATGGGCAGCTGGTCAGGGCAGGGCAGGGAGCAGGTCTGGGCAGACTGTCCTGTGTAAGGGAGAGGTGTGACAGAGAGCAATGAGGGCTTTACAATGGAAGGGGGCTCCTGAATAGAAATCACTCAATAAAAAGTTCCTACTCTTAGTTATGACCCTTGAACTTGAGAAGCGCTGAGGAACAAGCAAAATGGGAAAGACTTATAAAAATGAGCCCATGAATGCATTCTCTGCCCAAGTCTTCTAAATATTTTCTGCCCTGCAGCTCTTTGCCACTGCCTCTTTACTGTGTGTGATTTATTTATTTGCTTGTGCCTTCTGCAGACCAGCCCTGGGCAAAACTCCTAAAGTAGAAACCACAGTCATCAATGTCCTCCCTGCATCCCCTCTGAGAGCTTACATTAAGTTTCCTCAGTGACCTCCTGCAACCCACTGGACACCCAAGCCCCTCACCCTTGGTTAACCTTTGACGCCCTCCATGCATGGCAGCCCTGTTCCTTTTGAATCTGCCTGGATTAGTTAGGACTCTCCCAATTGCTAACAGAAAAATACATGAGCTAGCTAACCCGAAAGGAAATTTTATCATAAGGCTGCAGGCTGTCTCTGCACTTCAAGGTCTCAGAGCTCCTTGGCTTCAAACGCAGACTGGAATGGCAGGTGATCAGATTCTCTGCCTGACTTCTTTGCTGCTTCTCACAGGACATTTGCTTTGATTTTTTTTCCTTCACTATATCTATGAAATGTTGTCTTCAGTAGGATGCATGTGGCATAAAAAAGGCAAAACAAAAGTTAGTATGATTAACATCATGATATATGTTCCACAGCCAACAGTCCAGAGTGAGATTTGTTTACTTGAATCTATAGGAAAAGGCTATAGATGTAGCTATAGGAAAAGGCTATAGATGTAGCTATAGGAAAAGGCTATAGATGTAGCTATAGGAAAAGGCTGCCTTTGACCAGTTTCAATCATAGGCTATCCCTGCCCCAGTCACATAAGGAAGCTGCCACCCTAATGACCACAGGAAATCAGGGGGCAGGCAGTTTACAAAGGTAGAAAGCCTAATAGATATTCACTTTCTACCTTTGTTGACAAAGAGCCCCTACTGTTCTACCCAGGCAGAAGTATGTGAGCTGTCTGCTGTTTCAGCTTGTCTACACACCAGACCTGAGAAGGAACACTGGGAGACTGTTTATATTGAGAGTTAGAGTCTAAAGGAGAGCAAAGTCACATTCTTCAAATAATAGTTCAGCTGATGTCCTTGAAACTTTCATGTTCTACGTGAGATAAAATACAGAGTAGACATAACACCTCCTTCCATCCAATAGGTTTTGATTTTCCCAGGCACTCTGTCACCAGTTCTGTAAATATTTTATATATTTAATAGTATACATTTTCATGTTTTTAAGTGTAGTAATTTCACACACGCACACAAATACAGTGTTTGTATATATCTCTCTCCGTGGGCATAAAACATACTTGTTTTTGTTTTGTTTTGTTTGTTAACGTTGTTCACATGGATATGCTGAGTTTTATGTATGGAACTTGTCAGTTTCTGAGGTTGTCATTGTTACTGTGTCAGCTGCTTTGTCAAAGTCTCACAGGTTCTTTCCATCTCTCTTGGTCATAAACCTTTGGTTGCTGATATTGTGACCTACAGACATTATTATTATTATATGCGATTTCTGAATATTTCTTTATTTATATGCATGTCTTTTCCTCCCTACTACTGCTTGATGTTTTAAATACCACATTGGCTGACAATACCACTCCACTTTTGTCTTTGTAACTAGTGCTTGTCTGTAATGTCTTTGTAATCATTTTTTTGTTATTTTCATATGAATTTGATATTTAAGGTATATAACTTTTAAACAATAAATGTGGAACAGTATTTAATAGGTTCACTAGTGATCTGTGCTTTTAATTTAATTAGCTATATTTACTGTCAATTTAATTACATTTTTGTTTATGTCAGAAATCTTATTTACTTTCATCTAGTTCTGATTCTTTTATGGTCAATAGGTCATTCCCTCCTTCCCATTCCTTCCCAACTTATTCCTTTCTTTCTGAAACAGAGCTTCTCCATGTTGTCAGGCTGGCCTCTCACTCTGGCCTCTGGCTGCAACTTCCTGAGTAGCTGAAATTATTGGCATGTGCCACCAAGTCTGTTTAATAGAGCTAAGTTAAATTAATATGTTATATATATTATAAGTATATATATGTATATAAAATCTTACGGTGCAGCTTCCTCTCCTTTGTGTCCTTTTTCTTAGTGATGAATCTATCATCACTGTTAGTCTCATCTGTAGTGATGACTTTGCTGTTTGTTCTAAAGCAAAGGTCACTGTGGTGTGTTTGCATGCAGGGCCCACATAGTGCTTAGAAAATATTCCCCTTTCTGAGGCCACATTTATCTGGAAGAGTCTTGGTTGTTTATTCTTTGATCACTTCTTTTTGCTTCTTTACAATTTCTCTGTTCTTCTCAGGGAAGAATTCTGCTTTTTTTATTTTTTAGCTTTAGGGTTTTTGTTTCAAAAAGGAACACCAACAACAAAAAACAGCTCTCAAATTGTTAACCATGCTCTTTAGTGCACTTCAGTGCAATGCTAACGACTTCATCATTCAGTGTTCATAGCCTATTGGTCTGGTATATTGATTTTTCTCAGCAGCTAAGTTCAACTAGACTTTACCCATAAGTAATTTTTTTTATTCAATGAGTGTATTGAGTAAAATAGTTGTATATCTTCATAGATAATTGTTCTCATTTTATTTCTTCTTGGTTTTATTTTATATTTTTGCTACTTTCTAAGCTGAATGAACACAGAGTTATTAAGAGAAAGGACAGAAAGAGCTCCAGACAGTGGGAATGGCTCCAGAAGAGGACTATCCTACCACTGCCATTTTAAAATGAAAACAATCTTTACTTCTAGGGTATCAGGTCTCTTAAGCAGGTATATATATTCATTTCCTTTGGAATGGAAGGTAAGGCAAGGACTATGTTTTACACCTGCGTATCTTTGTTTCATAGCATGTTAGGCATTTAGTAGACTCGGAAAACTGTTTAATGCGTGAATGTGTCTGTGTTCAGTTTTTGCGTACTCAGAAATAGTAAACCTTGAGTTGGAGTTTAGAGACTGGAAGTTTCACTACTACTCTTATATAATGATGAGAGAAGGAAGATACAGAAAAATGTTCTCTAAGTTAAAGAAAATGGCCATGTGGAATATTGAGATGGTGTATCTCTCTGTTTTAGTTCTATTCTGTTTCCCCAAAAAAACAATTTTTTCATTTAACTGTTCATTTTATCCATATATATGTGTATATGTTCATCCATTTTTAAGATTTTCCTTTTCCAAGTGTGCAAATTAGTCAAATTAATAACCTAGGCTTCTCCATGTAGAACCATATATTATAACTTGAATTAAGTCTAAATAACATGTTTATTGCCTTAAAATAAATATCTTGGGAAATTCAGCAGGAACAACCTCAGTTGTGGTCACTCTACTCAAATGTTCTAGAGAATATGCATAACAATTATTAAAGACAAAATTTTAAAATCCATTATAGATTGGGGGGCTGCATTCTAGTCAGTCTTAAAGATGTTATTTACACAGCAAGGTTTTAAAATATTTATGCATTCAATGTGCCCAGCATCCTCTATAACAGAAAGGATGTGGCTTTTACATTTGATTTTGAAGCAAATTAATGATGTAGCCAGAGAGCAGAGCAGGATATAGTGGGCTATAAGAAAAAAAATAAGTAATTTCTGCAAATACTTAAAAGTTTTATGAATTAAACTTCAGATAATTCCCATAACAAGGCAACTTCCTCATAGACCACAGCTCGAGTTATTCTGATGTATATATAGCCAATTAAAAATTCAAATTAAGAAATAAACCTCATGCTTCTAAATCAGCTGGTCTCATAATTTACTTTCAAAAAGCAGCAGTTTCCTTGAATTAAATATGCCAGTGGTGGTTTATATAGCCATCTTGCTCGCTTCCTGTTAGCCACTGATAAATTTTATGCCTCTGAATTTGCATTCTTCTTCTAAGTAATGGCAGTGCTCACAAACATGTTCATTTATTTCTTTTGAGTTTTTATTAAGTGTTTAATATGCTATGTATCAAAATTTGGGAGTATAAGATATGGTCTTTGACTTACCATTCATTTCAAAGAAATGACTAGATGATTGAGTACAGAAATATTACAGCCAAACAGGCCTAACCATCCACAGTGGTGCAAAAACATCACTTATAACAACTGTTTAAGTCCCACCTTATGTGACTGATAACTTAATATGAGTGTCTAAACTCCATAATAATATTATGAAGCAAAATAAGTTAGTATATTATAAACCATGTATTTGGTAATCTTTTAAAAATTATTTCTTGATCAAAATTATGTTTTACTTTTATATACACATTTATCAATCCATAACTCTTAAATATGTATATTATTAGTAAAAACTTATTTAAAATATTTTGTCTTATGAATTTATTAAAAACTTGGCAAAAAGAACTGGGAAGGTAGTAGATGAAGACCTTGTCATGTAATCATGAAGACCTTGTCATGTAATCATAAATCCTCAGAACTCATGTAATCTCAAGAGTGGGAAGGTGGCAACAGATAAATATCATGATGTATCTTTCAAGTAAAAAGAAAATGATATCCTATAAATTATTTATTATGTGTCAATAATGCTCTACTTCCTTTTTGTCATTTGAATATATACTATATTACAGCCATACCACCTGTTTTTAGTAAAATAAAATTGGTATTTGCTTTATTTTTGAGAATGTCATATATCACTCCTACCACTCTCTTCTGGTAGATATCCTCCCAAATTCATGATTTATATATAAATATATACACATACATACATACATACATTCACTCACACAAAATCATCTTTTCATTTTATGTGTGTGTGTGTATGTGTGTGTGTGTGTGTGTGTGTGCATGTGTGTGTGTGAGTATGTATCTTACCAAATCCATTTAGGGTCTCCCATATGTACATGTATCCAGGGCTTACCATGTGAGACAGGACAACCTATGTGGGAACCCATTCCCACAAAAAAAAAAAAAAACTAATTCTTCCTCTCTCAGCAGCATTTATCACCTGTCGTTCTTATATGGGAATGGGATAACGTGGAATTTCTCCTGTATGTATTGGAAAGCCAACCATGTTGACATTATGCTTGTCTTCTTTGGCTAAGCTTATTGCTGTGTTTTCTTAGGTATATTGTCCCTTTCAACTTCAGAAGGCATTATCTAGAAGTAGGCATGCTGGGATGTGACCCTTCTGACTTTCTACTGCATCTTTCACGATGATTCCTGAGTCTTAGAAATAGGAGTTACATTGAAGATGTATCATTTGGAACTGTGAACTCTACAGTCACTTATTTTCTTTATGTTAATCTGTTGTGTACCTCTGTAATAGTCTCCATCTGTTGCAAAAAGAAGCTTCTTTGATGAGGAGAGAGAACTACACTTATCTGTGGGTATTAGCAAAAGTAAACTACAGATGGAAATTGTATTGGTTTAGAAGAATGGCAGTAATAGGTACTCTTTTAGGGTATATGGCTTCTTCAACCATTGGTAGTTGTAAGAGGCATGTACCCTCCTACTGCACAGGCTTTAAATCCAACAGACAGCTGTCAGTTACCTCCAAGTAAAAACGCTACTATTGTACCATTTATGGATATCTTCCTCTGCTAATCATTGCTGTAGTTTTTAGGATTCATAGCTGGGTCAACCTACCAATTGCTTCTCCCTTTTGGCCACTTGAATAGCATGTACCAATACCGAGAGAAGCAGTTCTCACAGAAGAGGCTTCCTTCCAGGTTAGTTCTCTCTCAATTTCTTCAATACCTGTGTGTAAAGTATGTAATGTCCTTACCAACAGGATGTTAGGACTCCTGCTTTTAAAGCCAAGCTACCTAGAATAGCGTGTTATGTCTTTGGGTTCAAGGGTCTAAAAATACAGTGGTGTGCGAGTAGACAAAATAGAAATGCTTCGCCTCAGAGAACCATTGCAGTTTTCACATATA
The DNA here is from genome assembly GCA_004026605.1 of Ondatra zibethicus. NCBI lineage: Eukaryota > Metazoa > Chordata > Mammalia > Rodentia > Cricetidae > Ondatra > Ondatra zibethicus. Next base: position 32,796 of record PVIU01018514.1, read on the forward strand.
TATTTTCATATTTGTGGATACTGATATTCTTTTTGCCCTATCTGACAAATCAGAGACTCTGATAGGCATACTGTGCCATCAATAAAAGTCATGTATTTTAATACTATCCAAAGACTTTTAGAACTGCTCCACAGAAAAATGAAAACACACACATAAACTGGCAGTGGTGTCTCACACTTTCAGTCTCAGCACTCAAGAGGCAGAGGCAAATGGATCTCTGAGTTCCAGTCCACCTTGGACTACAGATTGAGTTCCAGGACACCCAGGGTTACACAGAGAAACTTTGTCTCAAAAAACCCAAAAGTAACAAAAACATAAACCGTGAGGCAAAATTATGTAGAGAAACTCCGTCTTGAAATCCTCAGGGAAATAACTTTGTTCAGAAGAAATAGGAAGAGATGGGAAAACCTCAAGATCGGGAATCCATTGTGGCATGCCGTGTTTTCAGTGATATTTATCATGCATTCATGGTTATTAATATATCATGATTGTTATCTAAATTCTTATTTTGAATATAAAATGTACTAAGTAAAAATCTGATCCCAAAGGGAAACTATCCATAACATGTTGAACCCTTAAAATATAAGAATTAGAAGCAAAGAAAATATTTGAGTTCACCAAATATTTTGATGACTTAGTAGTCTCAGTTTGTCAGCACAATTGTACTAAATTGGTCTCTTTATCTAAATACTTCACACTTGATAAATGTTAAATTAGAGCTTAGCTCAGCATGGCTGCTTGGTGAATATTAAATAATAATAAAAATAATCAAAACACCACTGTGAAGTCAAAGGAGTATTTTTTATTAGATATTTCCCCATGTTTACCAGCTTGATAGAATTTAAATGGTATACACTATGAACATCAACTGTTCAAAAATTTATAAACGTGTTTGATGTTTTGTCAGCATAATCAAAATTTGTGTTCCATTTACATGCTGTTATACAACTAATCCTTTCATTACCTAGCCAAGTAATTAATACCTTTGCAAGCACATCATAAAGCAGAGATTAGTAAGTAACTCATTATATACGTTATTTAAATACTAATTGCCTATGAGCTTATTGAGCTTTTCATTGTAATAATAAAACTGATATGTACTTTAGCTAGCTATGACTCTAAAACAAGAAACATTTTATTGACTTTAACCAATCTGATGTTTAACAAAAATACATAAGGGAAAATCATTCCACTAACTTCTGATAGAAGAGACTATATGATAAGGTATTGAACTAGAAATTTTGACTGATACAACAAAACAAAAAAGAAACTGAATGTGTTGACTTCTTTTCAAAAGTGTGCACAATTCCTAGTTCTATTAAGTAACAAAGACTTGATACTTTGTAAATTGGGAAAAAGGAATGGATATTTTAGAGGAAAACTACAAGCAAGTATCATACCTCACTTCCTCAAGGGAGGGATGCACCCTTCCAAAAGACAAAAGATTGTCAAATCAGCTACATGAAAAACTTAAACTGCTGACATTGCAATTAAAAGGCACAATGGACTGGGTTTGACTCTTGTTGAGAATTGTAGAAGACTAATCCAGACAGTGCCAACCAAAATATGAAAGGAGTTACCATGACATTGGCATCAGCCCATTTTCTCAATATTTGTTGAAGCAAAATTCAATTATTCCCCATACCCCAAGAAACATGCTGGCCATCCAAAGAGTCACAATGTACTGAACATCATGGTAGAACATATCAAATAAAGCATCTGGAGGTTAAGAGTTCTTGATAGAGCAGAATCTGCAAATAGATTGTTACAGTCCCACCGTGGGATGAGATCTATTGGCACTAATCAAGTGGTGATAAGGACTTTCAGAAATAGAGTCAGCTTGCATAACAGTCTGATCAAGAGCTCAGGAAGCCAAGCAGCAACATCATGCATATATAACATCTTCTCGGGCTTCTTACTGCTTTCCCACTTTTCAACCGAATAGCTGGCCACACAACAGGGATAAGTTTCTGCTAGATAGAGAACAAGGAACTCCACAGAAAAAAGCCCACTCCACCTTTCTAGCTCCCACAGTCCCTCTGGTTGTAGACACAGCTGTGAAAAGTGCAAAACAACAGACGTTTCAATAAATCTAAAGCTTCTGAAAATACTATACAATTGAGTGTTTTAGATAGAGAATTGAACGTATGTTTGACCACTTTGAATTAGCTTTTTAGCAATTAGTAACAACCATAAACAACAAGGAAAGGCTATTTTTGAATCTAGGGACATTGAATGGTTTCATTACCTCAATAAAATTTAGTCAAAATGGAAGATGATGAAAAGGTCTCTAAATATATTAATTGAATCCTTTTTTTAAGAGACTAAGGGGAATTATATTCAATTTTATTAAGAGCTACTAATAATTTAAAACATCCTTATGTTCAATATAGTTTTTAAGAGTTAAACATGGTGATGGACTGGAACCAACATTGATAAGTTCTCTTTGATTGCCAGAACCCTCCAGAAGTTCCCTATGTATCTCTATAGCAGACAAATACAAATTGGTGACAAAGATTTGCTCAATAGCTTATATTTTAAAAATGGTAAATCAAGAAAATCTTGGAGGGATCAGTAATATGCTTCTCCAGGCAGTGACTTAAAACTCTCCTGGGAAACTGGAAGGTGCTCTCACTTAAATTAATGGGAAAATATTCAATGCTGATAGCAACTGACTTACCCAAAGTGATCTGAGACCAAATGATTTTTTCTAAGGCACATAGTATGTTAGCAGAATTTATCAGTGCCTATTGAGAAAATAGTTTTTATTCTAGGTATTAGCCCTTTAAATAGAAACTGAAAGAGACTTGAAAATAATTCCAATACTTAGGTTGGGGAAACAAGCCCTCCCTTCCTGTTGTAACATGAGGGGCAGACTACTTGTTGGGGTTTCTGTCCTTCCCAGTTCCCACAGCTGGCAAGTCCCAAAGAAAACCACACAGAGAGTCTACATTAGATATAAACTGATTGGCCCATTAGCTCAGGCTTCTTATTAACTCTTTTAACTTATATCAACCCATTATTCTTATCTATGTTAGCCACACGGCTCGGTACCTTTTTCAGCAGGGCAGGTTACATCTTGTTTCTTCCGTGGTCTGGGTAAGACTGCCGAAAGAGCTTCCTTCTTCCAAGAATACTCCTGTTTTCATTGCCCCACCTCTACTTCCTGTCTGGTTTTCCCACCTATACTTCCTGCCTGGCTATGGGCCAATCAGCGTTTATTTAAAATATAATTGACAGAATATAGAATTGTCCTGCACCATTTCCCCCTGTTTTTTTTTTTTTAAAAAAAAAAAAAAAAAAAAAAAAAAAAAAAAAAAAAAACAAGAACATCCATAGTCCATTTTTTGGGGAATGTGGGCAGAGTTTTCCAGGCTACTTCCGGCTGGTTGGTGGCACTGATAATCTTATGGGGACCTAAAGAAAATTTAGAATTATGATCAAGTCCTTGACTGGAGTATCCTGTGAGTCTTTATTATCTCAGGCAGCAGTCTTGAATCTGTTCTGGACATAGAACTCAGACATCCAGGCCATCTGTTCCTACTGGAGATTTCTCAGGTGGTCTTCCTTGATCAAACCTGATTTTCCCTAGCTCAGAATGAATCCACAGCCTCTCATTTCCTGTGGAAACAAAAGCAAAATCTCTTCTCTAAAGTAACATATCTTTTGACTTCACTTCTGAAGTCAAGGTATTTTCAAAATACCTATCTTGGATTAATTCAGCAGCATTTATAAACAAATATCTTTTAGCAGCTGTTGCTCCTTTCTCAGCTCTCAAACAATTCAAAGAGAACATAATAACATATAGTATCAAGATTCTCTATATATTTTTCATCTTTACGTGGCTTTATTTTAACCTCTATTTCTTTTATTTTTATTTTTGACATTTTGAGACAAGTTCACTGCGTATCTTTGTCCTGGAACTCCCTCTGTAGACCAGGCTGTCCTTGAACACACAGCGATCCACTTACCTCTGCCTCCCAAGTGCTGGGATTAAAGTTGTCTGCCACCACACCTTGAATTTACAGAGGTCTGTCTCCCTCTGCCTCCCAAGCATTGGGATTAAAGGCGTGTGCTACCACATCTTGAACTCACAGAGATATGTCTGCCTCTGCCTCCCAGGCATTGGGATTAAAGGTGTGTACCACAACACCCAACTACTCTCTTTCTTTTTTATTTTAAGGACTTTAACGTTTACCCTGCATATATTTTTAACACATAGTAAACCATTCAGAGGGTTTTTTTCTTTGAATCTCTCTTTACTGTATATCGCTCTTTTTCTGACTACATGAGTCTAATTTACCAATCAATATGGGTAGGATTAAACCTGTGGCTTTGACGGCTGGATCCAGCCCATTCCTTAGCTTTGTGAGATTCCAGGCTCATGGCGGAGGTACCAACCAGAGCCATGTTTATTGCCACAACTCTATGGCATTTCAAGATTCCTGCCAGCAAGTAAGCTGCAGCAGTGTGCTCACAAACCACACTCAAATGCTCCTAAATCAGACCGCCTGCCTGAATGAGTCAGAGTTTGCCCTGGCAGGTCAACCCAGAAAGCCAACATTTTAAAATGGTGTGGCTTTTTTCTTGCTATCACTGAAAACCAAAAAGCATGTAGTCAGCTTTTCATCAACACCATTTAAGTGTTTCTTGGCAGGACCTCTTAAAAGAGCTGCAAGATTTTGAAGCTAAAGCCGAGTGAAGAAGCCTCTCCTAAATGAGAGCACTTGCTTGCCTCTAGCAAGCAGAGCAGACCTGGGAAATTGCTGCTACCAAGAAGCCATGCTTTGCTCTATTATTTTCTGTCCAAAATTACTTCCCAAGCTCTGTCAAGCTTTATGTGGATGCAGTTGTCCATGCGGGTGCCATTCTGTAACAAGAAGGAGTGGCTTGTTGGGGTTTCTGTCCAGCCCAGTTCCCATAGCCAGCAACTCCCAAGGAAAATCACACAGAGGTCTCCATAAGTTATAAACTGAATGGCCCATTAGCTCAGGCTTTGTACACGCAGGAATTATAGGCCGGAAAACCAGACAGGAGATAGAGGTGGGGCAATGAGAACAGGAGTGTTCTGGGAAAAGGAAGCCCTTTCAGCAGTCCTACACAGACCACAGAAGAAGCAGGATGTGACCTGCCCTGATGAAAAAGGTACTGAGCCATGTGGCTAACATAGAAAAGGATAAAGGGTTAATATAAATATACGTTTTAAGAGCTAATATGAAGCCTGAGCTAATGGGCCATTCAGTTTATAACTTTTTCCCCCCATATTCTTTTATATTTTTCCATTCAAACAAAAAAAAGAATTTACATTTCCTCCCCTTCTCCCAGTCCCCTCCCACGCCCCCCCCCCGCTGCTTCCTTAAAAGAGGGCATGGTGCCCAGCCCTGTGGGAAGTCCAAGGCCCTCCGCCCTCCATCCAGTCCTAGGAGGATGTGCATCCAAATCGACTAGGTTCCCAAAGAGATAATACATGCAGAGGAGATAGGTCTTAGTGTCATTGTTGATGGCTTCTCATTCTGCCCTCATTGGCAGCCACATTTAGAGAGTTCAGTTTGATCATATGCTCATTCAGTCCCGGACCAGCTGGATGTGGTGAGCTCCCATTAGATCAGGCACACTGTCTCAGTGGGTGGTCCAGCCCCTCACGGTCCTAACTTCCTTGCTCATCTCCAAACTTCTGCACTTCGACTGGACCTTGGGAGCTCAATCCAGTGCTCTGGTGTGAATGTGGGTCTCTGTCTCTATCTCCATCCATCGGACGAAATTTCTATGGATGTGATCAAGATATTCATAAGTGTGACTATGGGACAATGCTAGTTCTGGCACCCTCTCCACTGCTGCCCAAGGACCTAGCTGGGGACATCCCTGTGGACACCTGGGATCTTCTCTAGAGCCAAGTATCTTGCCAGTCCTAAAATGATTCCAATAATGTAGATATCTTATTCCCTTCTCCAATGTTCACCTTTTCTCCATCTCCACCCTCCCAATCCCCAAGGATCTCCCCAGTCCTTCCCTTCTCCCTTCTCCTTCCCCCCC
>PVIU01018515.1:0-38831 GCA_004026605.1 Ondatra zibethicus
GGGGGAAGGAAAAGGGAGAAGGGCAGGACTGGGGAGAGCTTGGGGTATGGGAGGTTGGAGATAGAGCAAGGGCAGATGTTGGAGCAGGGAAGAAGATATCTACATTAAGGGAGCCATTTTAGGGTTGGCAGGAGACTTGGCTCTAGTGGGGATCCCAGGTGTCCATGGGGATGTTCCCAGCTAGGTCCTTGGGCAGCAGAGGAGAGGGTGCCTGAACTGGCCTTGTCCCATAGTCACACTTGAATATCTTGAATATCACCATAGAAATTTCGTCCGATGGATGGAGATAGAGACAGAGACCCACATTCACATCAGAACAATGGACTGAGCTCCCAAGATCCAGTTGAAGAGCAGAAGGAGGGAGAAGATGAGCAAAGAAGTCAGGGCTGCGAGGGGTTGGTCGTCCCACTGAGACAGTGTGCCTGATCTAATGCGAGCTCACCAAATCCAGCTGGACCGGGACTGAAGGAGCATATGATCAAACCGGACTCTCTGAATGTGACTGCCAATGGGGGCAGACTGAGAAGCCATCGATAATGACACTAGGACCTCTTTCTTCTGCATGTATTATCTTTTTGGGACCCTAGTCTACTTGGATGCACACCTTCCTAGGCTGGGATGGAGGTGGGAGGGCCTTGGACTTCCCACAGGGCAGGGTACCCTGCCATCTCTTTAGGATGGAGGGGGAGGGAGGAGGGTTAGTGGGGGAGCGGGAGGGGAATGGGAGAAGGGGAGGAAGTGTCAATTTTTGAATGGAAAAAATAAAAAAAGACATGCATAGGCACATGCTAACCATAAGATATGTCTACATTAGCACAAGGTAGTTGAGAGTGCCTGCCCAGGCCTTACGCAGACCAGTTATGTGTATTGCATTTAGTGTTTTATAATCCTTGGCAGATTCATTTTTTGTTTTTTAATATTATTTCATTTTTCTCATTTTAATTTTTTTGATACAGGGTCTCACTGTGCAGCCTTGGCTGTTCTGGAACTCACTATATAGAGCAGGCTGGCCTTTCTGGACCTCAAAGAGATCCTCCTGCCTCTGTCTTTTCTTAAAGCCATGTACCACCTGGAATGTTTACTATTTTATATAATTTGAATGTTTACTATTTTAAAATGTGTGCTTATAAGGACATAGAAATATGTGTATATGGATGTCTATAGTATCATAATGTATGAAAAGGGCCTAATTAATACGTATTAGGCACCCAGTAAATGGAAGCCATTATACTCCTATTATCATTGTTGCTCTACCAAATTCAGAGTTACAGCTTACTTACATATGATTGGGGAGTATTAGCGAACGTTACTTGCTGTTTACACTATTCTAGGATCTATTCTTTAGACTTCCTACATATTTTCTCATTGAATCCTCAGAACTCTATGAAGTAGGACCTATTCTTATTTTGCAGGTGAGTAAAATAAGTCTCTGAAGGGAGATGTATAGTACTTATTCATGATGACACAACTAGGAATTGGAGGAACTGGGAAACACAAACAGTCTGGTTATAGGGTGATCTTAAACAGTACACTACTTCTGCCATGTGGATTTGATTAAATGACATGTTTCTTGAAAAGTGTTTAGTATAATAGTATTCATACCATAAACACACAACAAGAACCTACTCAAATTTCCACCATGTCACTTGCTACATACATGCATGTATTACATACCTATCTATGGGTACATATATGAAGAGATAGTTTGATACTAGATATACATACCTACGTCCTCATATATAGATTATCCTACCAATTGCAGTCAGTACCATTTATTGATCGCATATCATATTATGTTACTGGAGTTTTTCTAGGCAGTATGGAGTTGAAATTTTCTAGTTTTGTGGATTTCACATTATAGTAAGTGAGAAGATGATATGGCTTAAAAACACACATGTAATTGGTTTGATACCAGTATGTTCATGGCAAGGTACAGACAGGAAATTTAAGGATGAAATTCTAAATAAATAGTTGACATTTTGAGTAAGAGTGGCCAAGGAAGTTCCAATTAAGTGGATCTCTTAAAACATTATTATTAAAGGAGTAGAAATGTGAGGCATACAGTTGCTTAGGTCAAGATATTCCTGGGCTGAGAAGACAATGAGGTCAGTTGCCCTGGGGCAGAATGATGCTTTGCATATTGAAGCAACAGTAAGGAAGCCAGTGTGTCTGGAAGAGAGAGTGGTGATGGCCAGCAATCTATAGGTCTTTTTAGTTGCTATTAAAGACTTGTGCTTTTGCTCCAAGGCAAAGAATCAGGGTAGGATAATGAGCAGAATAATGGCCTAATCTATGTTATGAAAGTATTGTGTCAGAGCTGGGGAGCTAGCTCAGCTGGTAAAGTGCATGTCAGGTAAGCATGAGGACTTGAGTTCAACCCTGGAATACATTAACAAGCTGCTCATGGTGGTGAAAGCACTGGGGAGGCAGAAACAGGTAGATCCCTGGGGCTCACTGGCAGTAAGCCCAACACAGTTTTTAAGTTCCAGTCTAGTGAGAGATCTCATCTCAGGAAAAAATGTACATGGAACCCTAGGAAATTGCCTAGGTTTATCCTATGCCCTTCACATGCATGCACACATGCAGACACATGCACCATCCCCCATATATGCATTCATAAACACATATACCCTCTCACATATGTGCCTACATATATATGTGCTGATATACACATGAATGCACACACATGGTTATTCTGCACAGTTTTTGAAGACAAGAACAAATTAAAGGTAAAGAAAGGGAGATTCTGGATATAGTTTGACAGTAGAGCTAATAGGGCTTGCTCGACTAGAATTTTGAGAGAAAGAGAAGAGCTCTAGTAATTCTAGAAGAGTCAGATTAAGCAATAGTAAGTATGGTATTTTTTTATCAGATGTATTGCTTCTTGAGACAAGATCTCTTATTATAGAGGAACTGGTTTTTGTTTGGAGGTGATAGGGGATTGGGTTTTGAATATGTTAAGTATAAGATGCCAATTAGATGTCCACATGGAGACACAAATATGTAGGTGTACCTGCATGCCTGTAGTTTACAGAAGAAATCTTGCCTGAAGATAAAAAAAATCATTGTGAATTGTTTGTAAACTAAAAGATGTTTGGAGGCATGAAACTTGGTAAGATTACCGAGGAAGTATAAATAAGAACAGCTTCAAGGGCTAAGCCTTGTGACACAGTAAGTTATCAAAAGATGAGAAGCAACAGACAAGAGAAATGAAAAGGAATGTTCAGCACCTTAAGAAATCGGGATGGTGAGGTGGAAACCAATGTTTTCAAGAATGACCAGCTATGCCACATGTCCCTGATAGTCCACGTGATATCTGAGAATGACTGTATCAGATTATATGGAGGTCATCCATGACTGTGAGAAGAGTAATTTATAATAGAATGGTGAGCCAGAAAGCTTGATTAAAATGGGTTCATGAAGGAGTTAGAAATAGCAAAAATGGATGTGCTGGTACATGCCTATAATCTTAGCATTTGGGGAAGCTGAGGCAGAAGAATCACCACAAATTCAAGGCTAATCTGGGCTACATAGTGAGTTACAGTCAAGTCTTAGCTACAGAATCTGGCCTTGTTTCAAAAATCAAAGCAAAATGAAGTAACAACAACAAAATAAATAGCAAAAGTTAAAACCTCCTGAGTTTTGCTGTGAAGGAGGACACGAATACAGCAAAAGCTGAAGGGCAAGGAGGGGGAGGATTGTAGGACCTTGTGCATAATAGGCAAGTTCTCTGCACTGGTCTATGCCCTCACTTGTGACGATTTGCTTTTAAAGATTTATTTATTTATTATGTATGCAGTGTTCTGCCTGCATATATGCACGCAGGCCTGAAGAGGGCACCAGATCTTACTACCGATGGTTTTGAGCCACCATATGGTTGCTGAGAATTGAACTCAGGACTGTTGGAAGAGCAGCCAGTGCTCTTAATCACTGAGCCCTCTCTCCTGCCCGATAATTTACTTTTAAAATGGAGATAAATCCTGATGTACTTGATGGTTGAAATGGTCTGCTGAATCCCCTAGACCGGAGCTGAAGACAGATGGAATAACTTCTCATAGCTATCCTGGAATAGGTGGAAGGAGTGTGATTTCACACACGGGAAAAGTTTGATCTCAGCTTTCCATCCCTAATACAAGAAAAGAGCATCCATGGGCAAAAATGCTAAAACATTCTTAAAGAAACAGGAGACAAAGTCATCTGCTGAGTATAGGAGTAGATGCTGGAGATTGGAAGGAGAAGAAAGTGTGAAATGGGCTCTGAGACTATAGTGTGATTCTAGGGTACGCTTAATATCCCTGGGGTGGGAATTGGTACCTAAAGATGCAAAGTTCAAAACAGTGTGTATTCCTTCAGATCATTCATGCACACAAGTGCAGTGAGGATGAGATGGAGAGCTGCATTTACCAGGAAAATAGCTTAGATGCCATAAGAGATTCCAATGAGTGACAAAAGTAGTTGAAGATGGGTAAGGAGAGGCAGATTAACAGCAATAAAATGATGGTCCAGTGGTTTGAAGGGCTGACTACTTGGTTTATAATGTAAATTAGTACATTATAATGGTAGGATGGGATGGTGTGAATAATTAGGAATTTGAGATATGAAAAAGGACAGATATTTTTCACGACAAAGCTTAGGTATAGGTGATCAGAAAGGATCATAGGATCTCTGCAACACAAAAGCATTCTCAAGTGTCATGGTGCTATCATTGGCCATTCTGTGAACATAGTTATGTGGACTGTAGAGTACATAACCCCTTCCCTCTCAGAACTTGGGCTGTCCCGTGACTAATTTTGACCAAAAGAAAGAGGACAATGCAGTGGCGTAAAATTTTGAATATTGATCTGGAGGCCTGGTATTTTCTGCTTTGCTTTTCATGATATTCTGTCATCTATGTCACATTAGAGGCAAACCAGAAACAAAACCAAACAACCCCTGTTGAGAGTGAAACGGAATCACAGTACCTGCTCGTCCAGCACAAGAGGCATGGGTATACCGGGGGTATGCAAACAGAAGAGCTGCTGAACTGGTCAGGGATGCAGGAATAACACATTGCTTCGTTGTCTGAAGCCGCTGAGTTTCGGGGTAGGTTGTTATGCAGAAACAAGTAGCTAACACAGCAAAGCATGACTGAGGTGGTGAGTGAGGTACGGTTGAGGGTACAATCATGGGGCTACAAGGAACAGAGAAAAGGGATTGGGAAGATTGTCACTCACCAGTGACTGAGACCATAGGAGGGTATGATAAAGTGCAGGATTGAAACCTTCAAGGCGTGAATGGGAGTACCAGTATGGTCTAACAAAGTGAGATTCTAAGCAAGAGATTATAATGTAGCTGGGTATTGTTGTTTTAATTTATGTGTATGTGTGTGTTTATTTGAGCGTATATAACAGGTATGTGTGTGTGTCAATTAAGACCAGAAAGGGGTACTGGATCCCCTGAGCTGGAGTTATAGAAAGTTGTGAGTCACTCAGCCTAAACTGAGATCTTCTGTAAGATCGGCAAGTGCTCTTGACCACCAAGATACCTCTTTCATCCCCAGCTGGGTATTTTTAAGTTATATTTATGCACAGAAAACATAGCAGTGTACATTTAACCCAGTTTAGTGGTGAGTTCTTTGACCTTTTCCTTTTCCAGCTTAGCAGAGCGAGTCACACGTTTAGGACCCAGGATGTTGCTGCCCCAGTGGCAGAGGATCTCATCATGGCTGTCAGCCATTGTAGTTGGTCCTAATAATTTCCACCAGCGTATCCAGAGCACCCTTGTCTTCCAAGTTAACCTGTGTGAAAGCAGCAGCGGTTCATGCTTCCTGTGGATCAGCTGCCCCAGCCTGGCCTTCCCCTTGATGATGCAGTAGGGGACACCCATCTTTCGACACAGGGCAGGCAGGAAGACCACCAGCTCAATGGGGTCTACATCATGGGCAGTCACTACCAGCTGAGCCTTCTAGTTCTCCACCAAAGTGGTGACTGTATTGACCCCTGTTCAAAGGACAGTTGGTATCTTAGTTGGGACGTCCCCTTTGCAGCGGCTTAGCACAGGCCAACAGCTTTGCTTCTTCTGATTTGTCTCTGGCCTGCAGCAGTGGGCAAGCTTCAGCAGCTGGGTGGCTGTTTCTGGTTCAGGGCCTTGGTGAAGTGATTAATCGCAGGAGGTAATTTGAGCTACTTTGCCCTTTACGACTTCAGCCTAATGTAGCAGGGCCATTTGACAAAGCATTTGATCTCTTTTGGACGGGATGTCCTGTCCAACGCAAAGTTCTTAGGCCTTTTCTTTCTTTCTTTCTTTCTTTCTTTCTTTCTTTCTTTCTTTCTTTCTTTCTTTCTTTCTTTCTTTTTTCTTTAATTTTTTTTCCATTCAAAAAAAAAATAAAATTTTTACATTTCTTCCACTTCTCCCAGTCCCCTCCCGCTACACCCCACCCATCCTCCCTCACCCTTCTTCCTTAAAAGAGGACATGGTGCCCTGCCCTGTTGGAAGTCCAAGGCCCACCCATCCCGGCCTAGGAAGGTGTGCATCCAAAAAGACTATACATACAGAAGAGATAGGTCCTGGTGTCATTGTTGATGGCTTCTCGGTCTGCCCCCATTGGCCGCCACATTCAGAGAGTCTGGTTTGATCATATGCTCGTTCAGTCCCAGTCCAGCTGGATTTAGTGAGCTCCCATTAGTTCAGGCACACTGTCTCAGTGGGTGGACCAGCCCCTCACAGTCCTAACTTCCTTGCTCCTCTTCTCCCACCTTCTGCCCTTCAACTAGATCTTGGGAGCTCAGTCCATTGCTCTGATGTGAATGTGGGTCTCTGTCTCTACCTCCATCCATCGGACAAACTTTCTATGGTGGTGAGCAAGATATTCTTCAATGTGACTCTGGGACAAGGCTAGTTCCGACACCTTCTCCTCTGCTGCCCAAATACCTAGCTGGGGACATCCCCCTGGACACCTAGGATCCCCTCCAGGGCCAAGTATCTTGCCAGTCCTAAAATGACTCCCTTAATGTAGATATCTTATTCCCTTCTCCAATATCCACCTTTCCTCCATCTCCACCCTCCCACTCCCCCAAGCTCTCCCCGTCCTTCTCCCTTCCCTTTCCCCCTCTCCCCTTCCCCTACCCCTCTACCCCCCACCTCTATCTCCTGCCACGGTGCTTCCAACTTTTGCCTGGTGATCTTGTTTGCTTCCAACTTCCAGGAGGCTCTGTAGATGCTTTCTTTGGGTTCACCTTGCTATTCGGCTTCTCTGGGCTTGTGAGCTATAAGCTTAGTGTCCTTTGTGTTATGGCTAGGGTCCACTAATGAGTGAGTACATATCATAATCATCTTTCTGGGTTTGGGTTACCTCACTCAGGATAGCGTTTTCTATTTCCATCCATTTGCATGCAAAATTCAAGATGTCATTGTTTTTTACTGCTGAGTAGTATTCTAATGAGTATATAATCCACACTTTCTTGATCCATTCTTCCATTGAGGGGCACCTCGGTTGTTTCCAGGTTCTGGCTATTACAAACAATGCTGTTATGAACATAGTTGCAAAATGCTTTTGTAGTATGATTGGACTTCTCTTGGGTATATTCCCAAGAGTGGTATTGCTCGATCCTGAGGTAGGTTGATTCCCAATTTCCTAAGAAACCGCCACACTGATTTCCAAAGAGGTTGCACAAGTTTGCATTCCCACCAGCAGTGGATGAGAGTTCCCCTTACTCCACATCCTCTCCAGCATAGGCAATCGTTGGTGTTTTTAATTTTAGCCATTCTGACAGGTGTAAGATGGTATCTCAACGTTGTTTTGATTTGCATTTCCCTGATGGCTAAGGAAGTTGAACATGACCTTAAGTTTCTTTTGGCCATTTGAACTTCTTCTGTTGAGAATTCTCTATTCAGATCCTTAACCCATTTTTTTAATTGGAGTATTTAGAATTTTAACGTCTAGTTTCTTGAGTTCTTTGTATATTTTGGAGATCAGACCTTTGTCTGATGTGGGGTCAGTGAAGATCTTCTCCCACTCAGTAGGATGCCTTTTTGCCTTAATGACAGTGTCCTTTGCTTTACAGAAGCTTCTCAGTTTCAGGAGGTCCCATTTGTTCATTGTTGCTCTTATTGTCTGTGCCCTTGGGGTTTTACACAAGAAGTGGTCTCCTGTGCCCAAGTTTTGCAGGCTACTTCCCACTTTTTCTTCTATCAGGTTCAGTATGGTTAGATTTATGTTGAGGTCTTTAATCCATTTGGACTTGAGTTTTGTGCAGGGTGACAGATAAGGGTCTAATTTCATTCTCCTACAGGTTGGCATAAAGTTATGCCAGGACCATTTGTCGAAGATGCTTTCATTCTTCCATTGTATAATTTTAGCCTCTTTGTCAAATATGAGGTGTTCATAGGTTTGTGGATTAAAATCTGGGTATTCGATTTGATTCCATTGGTCCACATCTCTGTTTTCATGCCAATACCAAGCTGTTTTCATTACTGTCGCTCTGTAATAGAGTTTGAAGTCAGGGATGGTAATGCCTTCGGCAATTCCTTTATTGTATAAGATTGTTTTGGCTATACTGGGCTTTTTGTTTTTCCATATAAAGTTAGTTATTGTTCTCTCAAGGTCTATGAAGAATTTTGTCGGGATTTTGATGGGGATTGCATTGAATCTATAGATGGCCTTTGGTAGAATTGCCATTTTTACTATATTGATCCTACCAATCCAGGAGCATGGGAGATCCTTCCATTTTCTGGTATCCTCTTCGATTTCTTTCTTCAAGGTCTTAAAGTTCCTGTCAAATAAATCTTTCACGTCCTTGGTTAGTGTTACCCCAAGATACTTTATGCTCTTTGTGGCTATCGTGAAAGGTGATGTTTCTCTGATTTCCCTCTCTGTTTCTTTATCCTTTGTGTATAGGAGGGCTACTGATTTTTTTGAGTTGATTTTGTATCCTGCCACATCACTGAAGGTATTTATCAGCTGTAGAAGTTCTTTGGTAGAGTTTTTGGGGTCACTTATGTACACTATCATATCATCTGAAAATAACGAAAGTTTGACTTCTTCCTTTCCAATTCGAATCCCCGTGATCTCCTTATTTTGTCTTATAGCTATTGCTAGGACTTCAAGCACTATATTAAAGAGGTATGGCGACAGTGGACAGCCTTGTCTTGTTCCTGATTTTAGTGGAATCGCTTTGAGCTTCTCTCCATTTAATTTGATGTTAGCTGTTGGCTTGCTATATATTGCTTTTATTATACTTAGATATGATTCTTGTATCCCTAATCTCTCCAAGACCTTTATCATAAAGTGGTGTTGAATTTTTTCAAATGCTTTTTCAGCATCTAATGAAATGATCATATTTTTTTCTTTAAGTTTATTTATATGATGGATTACATTGATAGATTTTCGTATGTTGAACCAGCCTGCATCTCTGGGATGAAGCCTACTTGATCATAATGGATGATTTTGGATGATTTTTTTAATGTGTTCTTGGATTTGGTTTGCCAGTATTATATTGAGAATTTTTGCATCAATGTTCATAAGTGAGATTGGTCTATAATTCTCTTTCTTGGTTGTGTCCCTGTGTGGTTTTGGTATCAGGGTAATTGTAGCTTCATAAAATGAGTTTGGCATTGACCCTTCTGTTTCTATTATGTGAAACACCTTAAGAAGTATAGGTATTAGCTCTTCTTGGATGTTCTGGTAGAATTCTGCATTAAAACCATCTGGTCCTGGGCTTTTTTTGGTTGGGAGGTTTTTGATGACAGCTTCTATTTCCTCGCGACTTATAGGTCTATTTAAATTGTTCACCTGGTCTTGATTTAATGTCGGTATGTGGTATTTATCTAAAAAACTGTCCATTTCTTTTACATTTTCCAATTTTGTGGGATACAGGCTTTTGTAGTAAGACCTAATGATTCTTTGAATTTCCTCAGTGTCTGTTGTTACATCCCCCTTTTCATTTCTGATCTTGTTAATTTGAGTGTTATATTAGGGGCATAGATATTCAGGATTGAGACTTCATCTTGATGAATCTTTCCTGTTATGAGTATGAAGTGTCCATCTCCGTCTCTTCTGATTGATTTTAGTTTGAAGTCGATTTTGTTAGATATTAGTATAGCCACACCTGCTTGTTTCTTAGGGCCCTTTGATTGGAAAACATTTTCCCAACCCTTTACTCGGAGAGAATGTCTGTCTTTGTGGTTGAGGTGTGTTTCTTGTAAACAGCAGAATGTCGGATCCTGTTTTTGTATCCATTCTCTTAACCTATGTCTTTTTATAGACGAGTTGAGTCCGTTGATATTAAGCGTTATTAATGGCCAGTGGTTATTCATACCGGTTAATTTCTTTTTGGTAGTAGGGTTTGTGTGTCTCCCTTCTTTGAGTTGAGCTGGTGTAGGGTTGTTAGATGTCTGTGTTATTATGGGTATTGTTTGCTTCCTTTAGTTGTGGTTTACCTTCTAGTACTTTCTGTAAGGCTGGGTTTGTGGCTATATATTGCTTAAATTTGTTTTTATCCTGGAATATCTTGTTTTCCCCATCGATGGTGAAAGAAAGCTTTGGTGGGTATAGTAGTCTGGGCTTGCATCCATGGTCTCTTAGTTTCTGCAGCACATCTATCCAAGACCTTCTAGCTTTCTTGGTTTCCATAGAGAAGTCAGGTGTAATTCTGATAGGTTTACCCTTATATGTTACTTGACCTTTTTCCTTTGCAGCTCTTAATATTCTTTCTTTATTCTGTATGTTTTGTGTTTTGATTATTATATGGAGAGGGGATGATTTTTTTTTATCCAGCCTATTTGGTGTTCTGTATGCTTCTTGAACCTTCATAGGAATATCCTTCTTTAGGTTCAGAAAGTTTTCTTCAATAATTTTGTTGAATATATTTTCTGGGCCTTTGGAGTGGAATTCTTCTCCTTCTTCTATCCCAATTATACTTAGGTTTGGTCTTTTCATGGTGTCCCGGATTTCCTGGAAGGTTTGTGTTGCGAATTTGTTGGATTTGTTGTTTTCTTCGATCACTGAGTTTATTTTCTCTATCGTATCTTCAGCGTCTGAGATTCTTTCTTCTATCTCTTGTATTCTGTTGGTTATACTTGTCTGTGTGGTTCCCGTTCGTTTATCCAGATTTTCCATATCCCACCATCTCTTGGTTTGTGTTTTCTTCATTGCCTCCATTTCAGTTTTCAAGTTTTAACTGTTTCCATTACCTGTTTGATTGCTTTTTCTTGGTTTTCTAGGGTATCTTTGAGGAATTTATTCATTTCTTTGTTAGTTTTCTCATCCCTTTTATAAAGGAGGGTTTCACCTCTTCTTTAAAGGTCTCTATAACTTTCATAATGTTACATTTAAAGCCAATTTCTTCTGCTTCTTCTGGGATAGGTTGCTCGGGCTTTCCTGTTCCATAATCGCTGGATTCTGGTGTTATCATGTTGCATTTCAGGTTGTTGGATGAATTCTTTGATTGGCGCCTGCCCATCTCTTCCTTCAAATGTGTTAGGGAGAGTCTCGGTGGCTTGGTCCCTCAGTCTGGGTATATCTGCCTGCACTGGATCAGGGGCCCTTGCTGCCCCAGGACCTCGCAGTAAGTCCGGATGTTTTTGCTGGCACTGGATCAGGGCCCCTTGCGGTGTCCGAATGGATCTGCCAGCGCTGTATCAGGGCCCCTTATGGCGTCCTGATGTATCGGGATCCGGATGAATCTGCTAACGCTGGGTAGGACTCTTTGCTGGCCCAGGTACTCCCGGTCCAAAGGGTGGGCTTAGTGAAAGTTGCCCGCTCTGCTCCGCTCGGCTCCGTGGGACAAGGGGGGCCCTCTAGCACTGGGCACACCCTTCCCTCAAAGCCTCAGCCTGGAAGTAGGCTGAGTTCGGTTGCAGCTAGGACCACGAAGATGAAAAGGGGTGCCCGGGGGGAACTGGGTTGGGATAAGCAGAAAAGCCAGTAGAGGGGGGCCCTAAGTGGCCAGAAAGCCTCTGGGACGGGCTGGGACCCACTTACCAGGGCCCGGATGAATCTGCCAATGCTGGTTAGTGGCCTTTTCTTAAAAAGAAGATTCACCCCCGTTTTGGCCTCCTATTTCTTCATGACAGTTGGGGGCCAGGGCCACCTTCTTTCCCTTGTTCTTCTTTCTTTTGGGCATGTTGTTTGGCTGCAGGAGAGAGCAGGTTTTTTGTTTGTTTTGGTTTTGGTTTTGGTTTTTTTCTAGACAGGGTTTTGCTGTAGCTTTGGAGCCTGTCCTGGAACTAGCTTTTGTAGACCAGGCTGGCCTCGAACTCACAGAGATCCGCCTGTCTCTGCTTCCAGAGTGGTGGGATTAAAGGCATGTGCCACCACTGCCCAGCTAGAGAGAGCAGGTATCTATTTATAAGAATATACAAAATGTATAAACTCCATATGAATTTGATTCCTCCAAACAAATATGTATATTGTTATTACACATAGATATGTATTACAGTTCTACACAGATATATGAAGCAAGCAGAGCCACATAAATTGTGTAAAAATACACTTTAATATACATATTTTCACAGTAATATATAAGTACTATTGAACTCAAATTACAAATGTATCAACATTCATGTACACATATGTGACACAGAAATGTCCAAAAGCACATACATATATGCATGTAAATGCACAAACACATAACCACAAAGATAAATACTGACTACACAGGTACACAGCTTCACATAGAGACATACAGATAATATACTTACATATACTTGGACCCACACTGATGTTCAGAGACTTGGACAAATTAAAATATGCACATGTACCTCAACACACAGTACACTTAGCTTACCTGTGTATGATAATAGAATGTTTTACATATGTTCCTAAACACAGAATACATTACAGTTTTTTCCACGCATTCAGCAGAACAGGGAAACATGTGTACATAAATATGGGCACCAAAACATTTCTGGTCAAGTATAAATACATTTGAGCATGGACACATGGACCTTCACACATCTGAAAGGATACACATATATCTAGTTCCAAGTATATATAAGTCTTATTAGTACTAAGACAATTGAGATGCCTTTGGCATACATATTTTCCTTTCCTTTCCTTTCCTCCTGTGGTGGAGTGGCACTATTAGGAGGTGTGGCTTTGTTGGAGTGGGTGTGGCCTTGTGGAAGAAGCATGTCAGGCGTTGAGGTCTCATGTATGCTCAATCCACACCCAGTGTCTCAGACCATTTCGTGTTGCCTAAGCAAGATGCAGCACTCTTAGCTTCTTCTCCCGCACCTTGTCTTCCTGCACATTATTCTGTTGCACCAAGGTGATAATGGGTTAAACCTCTGAAAATGTAACCCACCCCAATTAAATGTTTTTCCTTTATGACACTTGCTGTGATCAGGCTGGAGAGATGACTCAGAGATTAAGGGCACTGGTTGCTCTTCCAGAAGTCCTGAGTTCAATTCCAAGCCACCACATGGTGGCTCACACCATCTATAATAAGATCTGGTGACCTCTTCTGGCATGCAGTCATACATGCAGGCAGAACACTGAATACATAATTAATACCTCACAGCAATAGAAACCCTAGGTGCACTGGGGATGGAATCTAGCTAGGATCTTGTAGATGCAAGAGACACATTCTACCACATTCACCCTGTGCTTTGGTTATATTTTGAAGTTAGTTTAGATTTGTGTTCTGCTTGTGTTTATCAGCCTGGTGGGATTGGATACTTTTCCATAGCAGTCACTGTGCTCCTGCTTCATTGAGGGTGGAGCAAGCTAGAGTTGCAATGCGAACGGGTGACTAAGTTTATAAAATTATAGTGAGAAATGGGGATGGAGAAGCACTGTTTTCTGTGCTTGTAGTATCATACCTACTGGGTTTTAGGATGTCTGATACAATCTACTTCAAATCCCAGTTCTGTTTTTTACCTGTGTCACCTTATGTAAATCACTTCATCTCTCTGAGTATCAGTTTCCTCATTTGGAATACTGATAGTGATAGCAAATACATCAAAGGGTTAGCTTAAGTATTAATGGAATGAATACTCATGAAACACAATTGTATATGACATATAATGAACTATCAATATTAGATATAGTTGTTGGTAATGTTTTAGTTAAAGACTCCCTCAGCCAGAGAGCCCTGAATTTCCACCATTAGCTCCACCTGTTACAGTCTTAGTTGAAGAGATGGCAATGTGATGTAAGTCAAGGAGACTTTAAACTTAGGGGATTAAGGGACAGTATATAGAGCAGGGCTCAGAACATTCAAGATGAGGGGAGTGCTTTTAGGAAAGGGCACATATATGTGTGATGCGTCACCAGGTAACAGAAGCCCTTAAACAGAAATTCCCCTACCAAAGCCCTGTCCCAAAGGCTAGCTAGTTAGCTTGCAATGGATTCTCTCCCTAAGAATGTTATGCAAGTTAAGCCTGGAAGGGAACCATTGCCACTGTCTTACTTGTTCTTGCCCAGAATTCTGAAGGATTCTATTTAAAGAAACATTGAAAAACGAAGAAAGTATGGCATAACAAAAATCTTATGTTGAAATATATGAAACGATCAGTGCCAAATAATTCTCCCAGTTGCTTCCTTGAGTTAGTATCCTAAAGGTATCATTTGGTTTCTGACAGGATAGATTGGGTTTACTAATGTTTACCAGTGGAAAAATAAAGCACATTTTCTATGCCTGGCTTTTTTTACTCCAAGATATGAGGACCTTCTTCTTGACTGCACATGCCAGTAGCTTGTTATTTTTATTGTTGTACAGTACTCTGATTATGTGAATTTTTTATACTTTATCCATTTGAGTAAGTGCCAGTTTGGGGCCACTAGGAATATATCCTATGTGTGTTCTAGCACATTGCTGTGGTATAAGGAAGTAGGATCACTTGAAAGTGATGTGCTCGTTTGAAAATAATCTTGTTATAGTTTTGATCTTCAATGTTCCCCTAAAGCTTACATTTTAAAGGTTTGACCCTTATCAAATATTGTTATAGGAATTGACACAAATGTTAAGAAATGGGACCTAGTTGGAGGAAGTAGGCCCCTGGAGATATGATGCTTGTCCCTAGTCTGTCTCTCTCTCTTCTCTTCATCTACTCTTTTTTTCTAAGTTTCTATGGAGTGAGAAGTTTTCCCACAATAGACACCCTTCTAGTATGATATCCTATATTACCTTAGGGCCAAAACAATGGAGCCACATAATCATGGACTGAAATCTTTAAAATTACTGGCCAAAATAAATAACATAGCCTCATATAAAAAAAGATAACCTTAACTGAAGAGATGGCTTATCAGTTAAAAGTATGCATTAGTCTTCCAAAAGGACATGAGTTCAATTTCTAGCAACCACACTAGGCAGCTCACAACTGCCTGTCACTCCAGTTCCAGGAGACTGACCCTTCTGTTCTCTGGAGGTACCCATGCACATGTCACTACATATACATTTGATTAAAAGTAAAATGAATTTTTAAAAAAGAGGTAACATTATGAAACCCATTGTTAAATATAATTAATATAAATTGACAAAAATCATTGAAGTAGAAAAATAAGCAAATAAACAAATTAAAGAGGTACTACCTTGCCTCTTTATGTATTGCAAGGAAAAACAAAAGAAACCAACAGTAGTGCTACAAAAATAAAAGCCACAAATAATTTGATTAGAAAGTGAGTGCTTTATTTTCTTTCCTTGTTGCTTGATAAAATACCTTTAGAAAAACAATTTAAGGGAGAAAAGTTTTATTTCTACACAGAGTTCAAGGTACACTCCATTATTCTGGGAAAATGAAGGCTTCAGTGCCTTGAAGCAGCTGGTCAAATCACACCCATAACCAGAACAGAGAGTAATGAAGGCATCCCCCCTGCCTCTCAGCCCCCTTTCTTCACTTATACAGTCCAGGATCCTAGTCAGGGAACAATGCCACCCACGGTGGAAGGGTCATCATACATCAATTAAAGTAATCAAGATAATCCCCCATAGGCATTCTCAAAGGCTTGTTATCCCAAGTGATTCTAGATTCTGTGAAGTTGATAATTAACACTAACCATCACAGTAGGGAAAAGACCTGAACAGGTAATTTTCCATCGCTATGAAAGTTGCCAACAGGCAAGTGAAAAGATGCTCAATGTTACTAATTATCAGGGAAATGCATGTGAAAACCACATTGAGTTATTACTTCACACCTGTTAGTATAGCTATTATCAAAAAGTAAAAAGCTATAAAGTGTTGATGAATGTGGAGGAAAGAGAAAACTTGCACCACTAATGGTGGAATTATAAACTAGTGCTGTTATTATGGAAATGAGTTTGGAGAGCTGTAATGTGGTGATTTTCTCATTGCTGTGACAACATAGCTGCCAAGAAGTGACTTAAAGGAAGAGAGGTGTATTTGAGCTTATGGTTTAGGGGATCCGATCTATCATGGTGAGACAGCATGGCAGAAGGCACCCTTCATGGCACCGGGAACTTGTGGTTTGGCTTATTTATATCCAGGTGCATCAGAAGATACAGATAAAAGGGCCAAGCTACATTACCTTCAAATTTTGCCCTCCCAACAACTCACAATAATTCACTTTTTCCAGTTAGGTCAAAACTCCCAAAGGTTCCACAGCCTCCCAGAATACTGCCATTGGCCAGGATCAAGCATTCAAACACATGAGCCTTCCATATACAGCTATAATACTCAAAAATTGGAGACTGGAACTGGCAATGCCATTACTGGATATATATCCAAAGGGGATGAAATACCAAAGAAATGTCATATCTATTATAGCTCTATTCACAAGAAAGAATGAGGCTTGCCAGATGGCTTATTTGTCAGAGTCCCTAGCTCCACTCAGGTCTTGATTCCTTAAGGTTTAAGTTAAACTGTTAACTATTGAGTTGTTCTAGCTTCTTTCTCTTTAACGGGTAGTAAGGTATTTTTGTCCAAATGTATCCAAAATGATGGAACAAATGTTGGCAGTTGCCATTCCCACAGTCAAATCGTTAATAGAGTTCCTTGTTGATGCCTTTGCATGTTATTTGTGTTTATATTAGAATGAATTTATTATCTGTTCATACTGTACAAGGATGTTATGGACACCAAGATCTTCTTTCTGCTATGTGCAAGATTGTGTGAAGACAGTGTCCTGATAGTATCACAGAGTAAGGAGACCGATGTGGACTGGGCTTCTGCCTTCATCACTTCCCACCTGTGAAGACTTGGATCTCCGTGAACCTCATTTATCTCATCTGTGAAAATTCTCTTGCTTTCCCGTGTGGGTCAAGATGCTTCATACTTATGAGGTACTCTGTGAGTCATTCTCTCCTCCTACATTTTGGAATAACTCCTACAAGTTCAAAGCCCTACATAGTGAGTACTCCTCTATAACATTGCATCAGGTGAGTCCATCTTACTCTACAGCGCCAGAATTTTGTAGCAATCTCTATTTAATTTTTATCCATTTTGTTGTCATGGGTCTATCTTTCCCACTAGACTCTGAACTCTGAGGACAAGCCTGAATTTTTTAATATTTGTATTATCAGTGCCTGATTCAGAGATGACTCAGTAAGACCTCAATAGAAGTATACTAAAGCATCATTATCAATCATGTTGATAATCACTTTCTCTCCTTGTTGACAGTTGTGATATTCGTAGTCCAGACCACACATTGTATCACAATTTTGGCACTAAGCCATATTCCTCCTGGTGCTGATGACTCTCAAATTGTTTCATACTTGTAACTATGGGATCCCCCAAATGATTAGGTTGCATAAAAGCAGGACGTTCTTGGATCTATTTCTTATTCTGTGGGATGCTTGGACCTATAATAAGTTTTCGACCACCACAGTTTGATTGTGAAATGGCACTGTGCTATTGGGATGCCATCATTTCAATGCCTTTGTCTTGACAGCAATTTGTCAGAAAAAAATAGGAAACCAAGCTGTGGTGGAAATGATCTCTGCTAGGCTAGGGGATTCTCTCTTCTCCTCAGCTGCTTGCAATGGATTCATGAACACCAGCAAAATTGGACTTGCTGGATATTTGGACTTTTGCCCAATGTTGATTCTACTTTGTGGGCATTAACATCTTGATTATACAAGCAATTATTCCCGACATTGTGGAGTTCAATATGGCCAGGAAGATATTAGAATATGTAGTAACCCATCAAGAGGCCAGTCCATAGAGCTGTTGGGAGATTTAAACAGGTAATGAGTGAGAAGTTTTACAAATTATTGAAATGGAGAATCAAAAAGTATTCTGAATATTTATGTATTTGTAAATATTTATAGATATTTTTAAAGATAGAGTCTGTCATTACCAGTTTCTGTGCTGTTTATTTTCACTATCCATTGCGACCTTACAGGAGTCTGCTCACAGAAGTAACGCTGTGGTATGTTCAGCTGGATCTCCATAGACGGGAGCTAGAATGCCTTGTGTAACAATGCTCCGAGCTCCCAAGAGCAAAGAATGATAACCACATTAACAAACTATCAACATCTGTTCAAGCCAAAGACAACACTATCTCGAGGGATTAACCTTCTGAACTACTGAATCATTACCCTCAGTGGAGTGAAAGTTGGACAACAAGAGCCTATTTGTCAGAGGTTTCTCAGAGAGACATGGTAAACTGTAGTTTACAGCAAAAAAAAAAAAAAACTTCATGAAAATTCTGGCTCATATTTATACATTTTAAATATAGAATATGTTTGTGTGAGAAACAGGAAGACAGTAAATTTAAATAAACTTTTGCTGATACCTCGCAACTTTCAGCATGTATTCCCCTCCAGAATAAACAGAGCATGGAAGTAGCATTTTCCACATTCATACCTAAATAAATGTTTTCCCCTTCTTTTAAAAAGACAGACAGGATAAGGAAAAGTAGCAACAGTATTAAGATGCAGGTCACATCTACACTAATAGAATAAAACCAACTTTTGGTTGCAAGTACTATAAATCATCATAACTGAAATAATATCTAATGGGATGAACTGTGTGAAGCTGTATCAGATGAAGACAGAGGCTGTGAGAATGAGAAAGGAAAAATCTAATAAAAGTTCTGCTACAAATCTAAGCATAGCATGCCTGCCATTATAATCTCATGAAAAGACTTTGCATGTCCAGTTATATTTCTTATAATAAAGACTGGCAGAAACTTATGTTATTACATATCTTAAGTTTTATATTAAATTACATTATTTGAAATCCAGCTTTACCCTTTTACATTTTAGTGCTTTCTTTTTGCGATAAGATTTCATTGCACAGCTAAAGCTAGCCTAGAACTCACTACGTCACCCAGGCTGACCTTCAAATTCATGATCTTCATGCCTCAACCTCCAAAATGGCAGGATTACAGGTATTCTCTGGTACATTCTTCTCTATGTATTATATGTATGTGTGCACATACTCAGTTCCTAATGCTTGATTGGCAGCCACTTTACCAACGGAGTCATCTCTTTAGGCCCTGGTACATTCTTTTCACTTCTTTGTTCATTTGTTTTTAGTGACATTTATTTTTATTTTATGTGTATGAATGTTTACCTGCATATGTGTGTATGTACTGTGTGTGTGCCTGGTGCCTGTGGAACCCAGAAGAGGGTGCCAGATCCCCTAATACTGGAGTTGCAAACTGCCATGTGGATTCTGGAAAATGAACCCTGGTCTCCTACAAGAGCAGCAAGTGCTCTTAACAGCCGAGTCACCTCTCTAGTCTTCCTGCTATATTTTTAATTAAAGCAACTTATCCTTAATGTACATGGGAATTTTATTCCATATTGGCCTTATATGAGTTAGGCTAAAATGATCTTTGTTCTTAGATCAGTGTCTTGATCATGAACATTTTAATTTACAACACTTATGTAGTATTCACTATGTGGCATTTAAAAAAAATGCATACTATATAGTGACTGACACCTGAAATCACAATAAAATATTCCTCTTTTTTGAAGGTCCAGGGTATATGAACTATATAGCATGGCATAGATAAAGTATGTGTAAGTATACACATATGTAAATTATTCATATAGTAATAAAATGTCTCTAGATTAACTAACTGAAGTGAGGCTAAGTTGAACATCAGTGTTGTGACTTAGTCTCTTCCGTAAATTGCTTAGGTGTCTAATATTGTGGGCAGCTCAAGGAATGGGCGCCTCTATGAGCTGACTTTCTAGTGCGTATACAGTATTTCTAGGTAGATGGTACTTTTGAGTCTGTGCTCTTTGGGGTCTGAATAGAGCAGACTGCACTGTGAAATCCCACCCTTCAGATACCTTAAATGCGCCACTTTACTGGGTTGGACAAAGAGTTTTAATTCTGGTCCCTCAAACTTATCGGGGTAGGAGATTATAATGGTGGAAAAATGTAAGCTCAAGGGGTCTCAAACGTAACAGGAATTTAACAAGTAGGTGAATGAGATAGCACTGGGGTAAAGCAGGATGCTTCTGCTCAGTAGTTCTGCTTGCATGGCACATAAACCATGGGGGGTCCCAAAAATCATTCCAGGGAGGTTGTGTTTTACACTAATAGTACTATGCTATTTCCCTTTTCACCGTGCTGATATCTCCACTGAAGGCACAAAAGCAATCGTGGGCAGTGCTGCTGCCTTGTCAGCATCAAACAGACAGCACCACCAATCTGATCTCGCAGTCATCATGTT
Organism: Ondatra zibethicus; assembly: GCA_004026605.1. Taxonomy (NCBI): domain Eukaryota; kingdom Metazoa; phylum Chordata; class Mammalia; order Rodentia; family Cricetidae; genus Ondatra; species Ondatra zibethicus. The sequence goes on from PVIU01018515.1 coordinate 20,572, forward strand.
CTTTACTGCCAGCACTCACAGACAAAAGGGGGTGGTTCTTAGAAGAATGTCTTTGATTAGGTAGTAAAAATATTAATTTTATTGAATCTCAACCCTTAAGTACTTGCGCATAAATCACCTCTGCACACTGAAGTGTGAGGGTTGTCTTGAGGAAAAGTAATTTTGCCATTATTTGAATTGTATGCTGAACTAGCCACTTCTTTTCATGGAAAAGCTCTCTCCCACTCCTATCCCCTCTTGCTAACTAAAAGGACAACTGACAGACTATGGTAATTCAGATGTGGGCACTTGACAAACGTTTTCTCGAGTTTGAGTAAACGTTGAGCCTGTCACTTCAAGGAAAACAGCTGACAAGTATTTGGTGCCCATAATGGAATTTGAATTTTCGAGGTAAATTGGAGGCTTAGAAAATGTGTGTCTACCCACGTGACAGTTTCCTAACACTTGTGGACTTTCCTAATGTGTCCAGATACAAATACTGTTAACAAATGTGATACATAAAAAACTATAGCTAAAAGGGTAAATCTTTGAAAGGATTTTACAACTCAGAATGAATATATTTTTAAATTATTACGTTATTGAGCTGTCCGTAGCATACACCACATTGATTTGAAGTATGAATCTTAAATTTTAAAGTATATTCACATATACATGCAGTAATCATCAGAGTAAAAAAGAAATCCTGGTGTGCCTTCCCTTGTCTTTGCATCCCGCTCTCCCAGTTCACAGCCCTTGTTAACTGTAGTCTGACTATGTATCTCTAGATCACGCTATCACAGAATTTATGTGAATGAAAGGACTTCTGCCACATGTGCTATTCCTAACATATTTCAAGCACGATAGGTTTCTTAAGGGCCATCCATGCTATATAGCATGTACCAATACTTCATTGCTTTCATAGTGAAATTGTATTTCATTATATTAGTATTCCTGATTTTGTATTATCTTTTCAACCTGTGACAGATTATGGTTGGTACTTTGTATACCAAGGTTTTTCATCTAACTAACCTGACATTGTACATGTGTTATTAGGCCTGTGATGACTTATTATATGGACTATGTGCATGTTTTTCTTATAATTATTCCATAAACAATACAGTATAAGTATTCATATATCGTTTACTTTGTAGGAGGTATTAGAAAAAAATCTATAAACAACTTAAAGAATGTAGTAGGATATGCCAACAGCTTTCCACTAAAAAAAGACACTTTACAAAAAAGACCCACAATATATATATATATATATATATAGATTCTCATCTTATTTTTTTTAATAAGACAGTATTTTCCTCTATATCCGAGGCTTGCCTTGAACTTGCAGGTATCGTGTTTCAGCCTTCTGAGTGTGAGAATTATAGGAATGTGTAGTGTAGCACATCAGACTTGTTTTCTTAACTTTCTTAAAAGGAAAAATTACTGATTTTCAGAAAAAAATATGACACGTGAAGATTCAATAGGGTTATTATCTGGGGAAAATTCAATATATTTCAAATTTCTTGGCTTTAACTTTAAAATAGTACACAGAAGTGTATCCTATACTAAAATCATCAATAATCATGAGTGTTAATGAATCCAGAGACTTAAACTTTTAAGGATTGATACCTGAGTCCAGTGTTTCCCACTGTCACTGTCACCACCACCAGCACTATCTAGAACAAGTTAACAACATCAATTTTCAGGCTCTAATCCAAAGCTCATGGATAATTGTGTGCCTGGGCCTTAGCATGCTCTGTCTTGAAAAGCTTATTTATTTTAATTTTTAAAAATATAATTATACAATTTCTCGCTTCAACACCTTCTATGTTCCTCCTCTTGTTCCCTCTCAAATTCATGGTTTCTTTTCCATTAATCATTACTGTTGCATAATATACACATAAATATATAAGTACAACTTGCTGAGTCTGCTTAGTGTTGTTCGTATGTGTTTGATTTCAGAGCCTACCACTTAGTACTGGATAACCAATTAGGGAGTTCATATCTGGGGAAGTTTACTTCTCCTGTTCTCAGCATTCCTTAGTTGCCTGTAGTTCTTTGTTTCAGGGTAGGTCTGCACGAGACCTATTGGTGGTGTTTTTGTTCAACTTTTGCTTAAGCAGCCATATTGTTGCTACGTCATGGAAGAAGAGTCCCTGTCAATTCTAGGAGACACATCTCACAGAAGATTTTCTGGTTCCCTGACTCATAAAATCTTTTTGTCCCCTCTTCTACGATGTTCCCTGAGTCTTAAGTGCAGGAGTTGTAGTGTAGATGTATCTGTTGTGGCTGAGGGCATCCCACGATCTCTGCATTTTGGTTGATTGTGGTTTCCTGTAATGGTTTCCATCTATTGCAAAAGCCCTTAGTTTCTTCAGCTATAAAGGAAACAGAATTATGATACTAATGCTATTGTTGCCTAAACTATAAAACTGTTTCTCTCAGCTTTTAAATTTTTTTTTTCTGAGCCAGGATCTAATGTAACCAAAGCTGTTCTCAAACTCATTGTGTAGCCAGGATGACCTTTGACTCTTGACCTTATTGCCTATACCTCTGGAAGTACTGGCATTATAGGCATATACAACCATACCATCATACCATTTGCTGTGTAAAACTGTTAAATATGTAAGATGCTTAGCATTGTCTGGCCTATTCATTTCATTCTGGGTTCTACACGCTGTTCTAGAAAGTATAGTACCAATGCAGTGGTGCATTAGTTCAGCCTTCAGTTGTCTTTCTTGTTCATTAGTGGCTTTTCCTCTTTACTGATCTCTCTCTCTCTCTCCCTTCCTCCCACCCCCCACTCTGTGTGTGTGTGTGTGTATGTGTGTGTGTGTGCTCTAGCTCTTTTTATCCCATTGTCCATCTATGCAACCAAGGACTCTTTGCTGACCTATCAAATCACATTGTTGTCTTAACTAGAACTCTTCAGTGCTTTCCCAGTGCTTACAGAACAAAGCCCTGCCCCTTTGCATGCTTTCTTCTGAGGTGACAGCATTTTCTTCCCTGGTACTTCTTCATTTATCCTAGATGCCCTGGTTGAACTGAGTACTTTTAGAATATCTTTCACATTGTGTTCCCACAGTGGTTTTCCTGTCCCTGTTAAAGTACCTACTGTGTTCACTATACTAATCTTCTTTAAAGATTTATTTTTATTTTTTATTTATATAGTGTGTGTGAGAGAAAGAAATGTGTGTGTGTGTGTGTGTGGTATGTGTGGTGTGTATGTGTGTGTGTGTGTGTGTATGTATGTAGGTGGAGTTTTCCTTCATGCCCACCAGTCCCCAAATAACTAACACACAGATGTAATATTAATTATAAATGCTCAGTTGATAGCTTAGACTTGTTACTAACTAACTCTTACAACTTAAATTAACTCATATTTCTTATCTACCCTCTGCCACATGGCAGTACCTTCTTTCAACACAGGACATTCATCATGCTTCTTTCTGCATCTCTCATGCCTCCCCTGACTCTGCCTTTCTTCTCAGCATTCTTCTCTCTGCTCCAAAAATCTTGCCTAGCTATCAGCCAATCAGCTTTTTATTAACAATGAGAGCAATACATATTTATAGTGTCCAAAGATTGTTCCACAGCGTGCGCACATATAAGCTAGAGGTATAAGCAGTTGTGAGCAGTCATAGTACAGCAATGTATTAATCTCTTTGCACACATGGCTGTCCAAATAGATTAGTTTTTTAAAAATATGAAACAAAACCTCCCTAGGTTCCCTGACTAGTCTAAACTTGGTGTATCAGGCCAGGCTCTCCTTGAACTCCTACCTACTACCACAGCCTTCCAACTGAAGGATTCCAGGTATGTTTCAGATTGTAAGATTCTTAAGGACAGTTACTATACTAGTCACATCTATATTTCTGGCATATGTGGTTAAATTCATTTTGTTCTTGTTTTGTTTGGGATAACGCCTCAGATTTGTAAACCCAGACTGGCCTCAAACTTATTATGTAGCTCAGGCTTCACTTAAACTCATTGTATAGGCCAGCTAACTTCAAATTCAAAACAAAACAACAAAAAGAATTTAAATCAAAAGGAACCTGAAGGAGCTGCTAGTTGTTTATTAATTATTACAGTCCACAAACATTCTAGATCATTCTCTCTCTCTCTCTCTCTCTCTCTCTCTCTCTCTCTACTGCCATATGGGAATCAGAGCTCCAGTGGATCCATGGCCCTGTTCTGTCTGTCTTCACACACACACACACACACACACACACACAGAGAGAGAGAGACAGAGAACAGAGAAAAATAAACAAATGTGGAGTCCATTTTGTGTTGGCCAGCTATTCCTGAGTATGTGACCTGCCTTATGTGGTTGCTATATCCCGTGACTGATGTGGGAGTCCCCTCTGTGTGCTGTGATTATCATTAATGAATAAAGAAACTGCTTTGGGCCTGTTGATAGGGCAGAACTTAGGTAGGCGGGAAAAACTAAACAGAATGTTGGGAGAAAGAAGGGCAGAGTCAGGAGAAGGGTGGAGTCAGGAGATGCCATGGATCTGCGACCAGAGGTAGACGTGCTAAAACTTTGCTGGTAGGCCATGATCTCATGGTGATATACAGATTAATAGAAATGGGTTAAATTAAGATGTAAGAGCTAGCCAATAAGCTAGAGCTAATGGGCCAAGCAGTGATTTAATGAATACAGTTTCTGTGTGATTATTTTGGTTCTGGGCAGCTGGGACGAACAAGCAGCCTCCTCCTCCTACACGTGACACTTCATTGAAGAAACACTGAAGTTTCCTCTTCCAGAAGCTATTAATAGCATAAAGGTTGGCTAGGGGGTGGGACTTTGGGTCTACTTCCCCTTCTCTGTGCTAGAACTTTGGCTGGTGAGAATCTGCAGATCTTGTGCCTGTTTTCACAGTCTTTGTGAGTTCATATGTGTATCAGCCTGGATGTGTCTAGAAAATTCTGTTTCCTTGGACTCATCTACCACTTCATTCCACCTCTTCTACCACATAGATCTCTGTGCCTTGAGGGGAAGGGTGTGATAAAATCCTCCCATTTAAGGCTAAGTGCTCAAAAGTCTCCCATGATCTGCACATTGTACAGTTGTGTGTCTCTGTGTTAATTACCATCTACTACAAGAAGTTTCTCTGATGAGAATTTAGTGATGTACTCATTTATGGGTGTATCAATACATCACCAGGAGTTACTTTATTACTATTCTCGTTTAACAGAATAATTGCATTAGATTTTCTCTTAGGGTCTATGACCTATCTAGTCTCAGGTTCTTGGCTTTATTCATTCACAGAGTCATGTATAGTTTCAGTCTCATGGAGTAGGCCTTAAATTCAATAAAAAATGTAGTTGGTTACATTCATAACCTTTGTGTCACTATTGTATCAGTGGTTATATCTTGCATGAAGGACACTATTATAGTTCACAAGGTTTGTATGAATAATAGTCAGTATGAATGAAACTTCTAATTGAGCACCAGCTTAATTTCTCCATGTTCAATGATGTAAGCATGTGGTGTCTTCAGCAATAAGATCTCACCATCAGATTGTGGTGGGTAACTAATATCATGTCTCTGGGATCCCTTTGGCTAATGACTCAAAAAGGTGGAACCCATTACTGGTGCTGGGAGTTTTATTTGGTAGCCTATAATGTTTGGCTGGGACATTTTCTCTCCATACATGATAAGTCCATTTAAATCCTATTTATATATGTATATAATTTTTAGGAAGCTTCTACATTAGTAGACTCCCATACAGCTTTTCGAAGGATATTTACTGTTAGTTATTGAAAAGTTTCTACACCCCAATAAGCCTCTCCACCAACACAATAACCCGAATCAGACCAAATCAAACCAGTATGGCTGTCCTGCCTATACTTCCTGCCTGGCTACTGGCAAATCAGCATTTTGTTAAACCAGCATGAGTGACAAATCTTTACAGTGTTCAAGAACATTGTCCCACAGCACCTACCCTCTGTGCATATTCTGAATAAAACACACACATATGTAGAGCTTAAAAGCTAACATTCACATATAAGAGAAACATACAACAACATTTATCTTTTGGGGGGTCAGGAATACCTTACTTAGGATTATTTTTTTTCTAGTTTGGTCCATTTATCTATCTGTAAATTTTATAATTTCTTAACACGTGAATAATATTCCATTTTATGAATATACCACATTTTCATTATCCAGTCATCAGTTGATGGACATCTAGGCCATTTCTAGTTCTAGCTATTATGAATACAGCATCAGGGAACATGGATGAACAGGTATATATGGAGGTTGGTTTTATATGTAGTCTTGAGTTTGACTTCAAATGAGCTTAATAGTCCATTTCTGCTGTGGCTTTGGCTTATGAGGCTGTGATCAGTGATTTTGACACAGCATGTGATATGGCATATTCTGAGTGGCCCACTTTTTTTCGTAGGTCTTCCAATAGTATATATGTGGTGAGCCAGGCAGGTGCATTGCAAAGAGCAGAATATATGAGGTGCCCTCTGTGGTTAGTCCACTGATCTTATCAGCAATGTACATCTTGAAAGCGTTTAGCATCTTGTCAGCTTTGGTCATTAGTTTTGTTTTATGTTTGTTTTTTTGTTTGGTTGGTTCTTGTCAACTTGACACAAGCTATGGTCACCTGCAAAGAGGAAACCTAAAATAAGAAAATGCGTCCTTCTGATTGCATATAGGCAAGTCCGTGAGGACACTGTCTTGATTAATGATTGATGTGGGTGGCCCATATGACTGGGGACAGTGCCACTCCCTGGACAAGTGCTCCAGGGTTGTATAAAAAAGCAAGCAAAGAAAGCTATGGGGAGCAAGCAAGTAAGTACTGTTCTTCAATGGGCTCTATGTCAGGTCCTGCCTCCAGGTTTCTGCTCTGAGTTCCTGCCTTGACTTCCCCCGGTGATGGACTATAACTTGTAAGCCAGATATACTGTTTAGTCCCCAAGTTACTTTTGGTTATAGTCTATCACAACAATAGAAACCTAACTAGGACATGAGTAATGTGCATGCTGAAAGGGTGTGGGAGCAACCTGCACTGAGGTTGCTGGTAGGGGCTGTGCCTGCAGTAGTTATGTTATTTCTACCTATTATTGATAATGGAGTATCTAAGAGTGGACTTTAGGCTTGTCCTACCCATGTTGGCCATCAACTGGCTTTATGGTGGGTTGTTGTCCCCTCTATTCTTTAGGTTGAATTATCTCTCATGATTTGCGTGGAAGTAGGTCACATCTAAAGTAAGGTGCGATTTCTCTCCCTTAGGCTGGGAGTGTAGCTCAGCAGCAGACACCCACCCTACATGCTCAAAATACCTCCTGGTGAGGAAAAGCAAACCACAGTAACAGCGTGACCACAGAAAGAAAACAAGAAAAAGAAATACAGCATCATTCAATTGAAAATAACTAGAACACCAGTAATAACAGCAAAGAAAGGGGCTAATACAATGTGGAATAAACTAAAAAAAAATGAGTAAAAGTGAAATTATTAGTAATAAACATGGAAGGCAACAAAGAAAAGGGGAAACCATGAGTAACAAAAGAGATTAAAATGTTTCAAGAATGAAAAATAATTAAATAAAGTTAGAAAAAGAAAGAAAAATATGTCACCCTAGGCAGTTTATTTGGGTCAGAGAAACATCTGCTTGGTTTCTCTTTTATTGGAACCTGTCACATATGGGGGCCTCAGAAGGTTGCAGGTGAGGCTTGTTGCAATTCTTCTCAGCTCCCACCAAACAGACTTGTAGGAATACTAAACCCTGATTTATGCTTCCCACCAGGTCTATGAAGTGTAGTGTGCTAGGCACACTTGCTCCAATGGTCCTCACACTGTGAACATAGGTATACACCTGAACTGAAACCATAATTAGGCACAGGATATTCAGGGGCATGTGGGCTAGGTAGGTGTTCATTTACTGCAGAGGCTCTCTATCTGTGCACCAAAGAGCAAATGCCGAAGCTACATGTACCCCTAAATGACTCTCAGAGAACGAAGGAAGAAAATAGGGTATGGCGATCTAGCAAATTGTTAGCCTTGGGTCTTAAGTGCTCTCAGACTCTGCGTGGTGATAAAGCACACTTAATGACTGCTTCCACACTTTAATCATTGACTCACGGCTCCTGACCATTGTGCCTGTCCCTACTCATTCTCTCCTCTGCCTAAACTTCTCAGTGTGTCCTTGTCCAGCCTCCTCTCCCTCTTTATGTCTTGTGACTTTTACCCACCCAGTCTTTTCATCATGGTGCCCTCAAGATCCCTGATTTGTGATTGTTCCTTGTTTCTAGGGCCTCAAAATAGTTTCATCTGGAATGACAGACCCTTTCTCAAGATGGCTCCTCCCGATAGGAATAAATGGATTTCTTCTCCAGTGCTGGCCTGCCAAGCAGAAGGAGTCAGTGCCATACCAAATCCATCCACTGGATTTCAGGTTTGTGGGAACAGTGGGTTTCTGCTGTAGCTGTAGCTGCTGGTCTGCTGTTTTTATCCAGGTTGCCTTAATGTTCCCGTTTACCAGGTGTTTTGGGGATTGGGCTTGACTGTTCTTGTTGTTTTAAAATGACAAGGTATCATTTGACCCAGGTGACTGAGGAAATGGGTCAGGCCAAGGATGTCCTTGAACTCCTGAGCCTCTTGCTTCTACCTCTGGAATGCTGAGATTTCAGTCCTGTGTTTTACCACCCAGGTTTATAAAATTCTAGGAATTGAACCCAGAGCCTCTGACATACTAAGATGGAATGATCGACTGAGCTATATCCTCAGCCCCCGGTTTGGTTTTAATGGTTTAGTGGACCCTTTCTACAGGCCCCTGGAAAGGCGGTTTTGCCCGGTGGATTTAATACTGAGCAAGAGGCCTGGAGTCCCTCCTGCCTTTGTCACTAACGAGGCTTATGATCAAGGCAAGTCACTTCATCGCCTTGGTTCTGCCTTTCTTCAGTCATAAAATGGACATAATTAAGCCTGTGCTGCTTAATTGGCAAGGTTCCTATTTAGATAACATATTTGTTCTCTTCAAACGAAGCACAGTGCCTTGCCTGTAGTACAAGCACCAATCATTCTTTGGGGATGAATAAATGGAAGTGTTTTGGACATGAGAAAGTATTCTATGAATGTAAGCTATGAATAATAACAAATTCAAAAGCCTGCTCCTCCAGTCGCTTGTCCTTAATAGTAACTTGATTCATACTGGTTCCTTAAAGAAAGGACCAAACCACCTTGATAGACCTTTGTTTTCAAATGTAAGAAAAAGGACAACTTTCAGTGACCAGTCATGTCTACAAGATATCAAAAGTGGCAGCTAATTTGGTCGATTCATTGAAAAAGCAAAGGCAACAATATCAGGCATTGTGCGTCAAAGGAAGCTAAGTGGCTCAGGGCCTTTTTACATTGCTGCTCACTGGCTTGGCGTTATGTACACACAGCTATCCTTTCACTTTTAACAAAATGGCTTCTTTTCAGTTTTGAAATGGCAGCCACGTGGGAGCCCCTGGTTGCTGTAGAAAAGACAGGGAGAAGCCCAGCTGGTTGATAGCCACTGGGCTCCTTGAGCCCTCCTCTTTGCCTTGGCTGCTGTTGGGAGGCAGGAGTCTTAGGGTTTTTTAGTTCTTCTTTCGAATTAGTGCCCACAGACTCTACAGCTATGAACATGCAATTAGTCTTTGTTTGTGCACAAAAGGGAGCTTGACCCTTGCCCGTCTTTGATTGGCATGTACAACTCTTATAGCTACTTACCTAAGGCCCTCTCTGAGGAGTGCAGCGTCTTGTTCCTGCACCTGCCTTCAGCTTTTCTCTTTTGTGACTTGCTCCACATAATATTCGGACCAACTCGCAGCAAGATTGCAGGGAGGAAGGCGTCATGCAGACACAGTAAGATTTCCTGGTTTTTTTTTTTTTTAGGGAGGTGGGGGATGAGTGGGAAGGAGGGAGGGAAGGAGGTTTAAATCTATAATCTGAGTTTGGGGTAATTGCTGAGCCCCAAAACACTTAGCAGGAGCCCAAAGAACTATTTTTTTTTCTTAATAAACTAACACTTTGCTTGCTTTCAAAAGCAGACCTCCCCTGTCATAGAAAACAAGCTGAAAGCACAAAGCTTTAGAGCTCTTTCCCACCTCACCTGCTTTCTCACCAACACAGAAACTTGCTAGTTTTTTGAAAGACAATAGTTTTGAAAGCCATGCAATTATTATAGTCAGAATTTTTTTTTCTCTAAACAGTGCTTTCTGAGAAGAGCATTTGCTACCAGCCTGAATGAGTTAAATACTGCGGTGGTCGACTGGGTTTCTGAAGAAATGTTTTTGAGGAGCTCATTTTGTTTTCGAATCACCCTCCTTTCCAGTTACTCATACCTAAAATGCACTATGTTATATACTGAAATAGCATCCATCTCAAACACCCAGATCTGCAAAGAACAAATAATTGTTCAAAATAACAATAGCTTCCCTTTTATAAATACCCATTTAGGTTTAAGCATGTTACTGGTTACTTTTTACATTTTGTTTCCTCTTTGTCTAAATGTAGTCTTTCACGTTGTGGTTTGTTACCTGTTTAATTCATGGGAAAAACTGGCGTTCAGAGACTCAAAGGACTTAGTCCTGTCTGTTCAGTTGCTGACAGGTAGAAGAAGTAAATAAAAACTGGTCTTTCTGTTTTCTCTTTCATGGTACTGAGACTTTAATTTTTGAATATGCACATTGCAATTTATATAGTCAGTAGTTTTTGTCCTTCAATGAAATAATCTCGGGAGCAATGATGTGCCTTCCAGAGGTGGCTGTCATTGTCTTTGGGATGCTACTTCTGACATGAGTCCCGGATTACATGGAAACACCCGTGTCACTCCATACTCACATTGTGTTGTTGCCCGTCTTCCACTTGCCTGCCTCAGTCAAATACCCTTTTATATGACCTGACTCCGAGATTTTCAAAAACAAATCACGAAGCTCTGAAGAAACAGTGCCCTACCAGTTCTCAGGAGGATACAGAAAGAACTCTTTTTTCCTAAAACAAATGTGGCAGCGTGATTGGCATAGGTGTACACATTTTCAAAGGGACCATCTTACAGGTGCCTCCCCTCCAGGGGCTGCTAAATTCTGCAGTATGGAGCATGGCATGGAATGTTAGCAACTTGGTACCACACATCCTGTACTTGAATCCTGCTCTACCACTTTATGAACAGTTTGCCTTTCAGCAAATTGTCTACCTCTCTAATCTTAGTTTTCTTTCCATAAAATGAGGATAATAGCATCTACTCTCAAAGGGGTGCTACATGAATTGAATAATAATATGTTCAGTAACCTAGGTATGAAACTACTGCTCAGTAAATGTTAATTTCCTTTGCTTACCCCTCCTGTTTGATATTTGGTAAAGTGAAACTTTTATTTTTGTAGTCATGATTTATCTCTTCTGTAATTCATAGGTTTGCATTGAAAGGGTCCTTTAAAAAATTTTATTCAGTGGCTATTAAACTTTTTAACAGAACTTATAGTTCAACAGAAAACATATAAAACCTCTCAAACTTCAATCACTCAGGTGGAGAGGTACTGTAGTTGGTGGTGGATGAAAGGTGGGTATAAAGCTCCAGTATTACAGGACTTCCTTTACCCCCAAGGCTGAATTGTATTAATATCACTGAATCTTACCTCTTTACTTTCCTAGTGCTAGTAGCAAAGGGCGTCCTAGTCAAACTTTAGTTAACCCTTAAATAAATGTGAGACAGAAAGAGTCAACCTATAGTCATCTCTGCTTTTCCAATTCTCTACTGGCAATGTATCTTTCCACTATAACTTTAAGCAAATTTTCTTTCACTTTAGAGTTATGCATCTACACTTAAATTCCATGTGTTAACAAGGTCAGTATTGGACACTTTGATTCATCCTCTGAAAGCCCCTAGTTACTACTTATGGGGTTGTTAAATGAATCTAAATTACAGTAAGCTTGGTGAACTAATGAAAAGATTTCTAATTGCATGTATTATTTGTCTTTTCAAACTGTTCTCCTTGAGAAGAAACTTGAAGTCCAGGTGTAGTGGCAAATGCCTTTAATCTCAGCACTTGGGAGCAGATCTCTGTGTTCAAGGCCAGCATATAGACAGAAGTTTCTGTCCTGCCTGGTCCCACAGCTGTTCAGTCCCAAAGAAACACACAGAGGAGGTTTATATTAATTATAAACTTATTATTAATTATAAGCTTATTACTACCTATTACAACTTAATTAACTTAACTAACTAAATTAACCCATAATTTTTATCTATGTTTAGCCATGTGGCTTGGTACCTTTTCTCAGTAAGGCATTCTTGTCTTGACTCCTCTTCATCTGGCTAGTGACTGTGTCTATGTTTTTTCTCTTCCAAGAATTCTTCTACTCTGGTTGCCCCACCTATACTTCCTGCCTGGGTACTGACCAATCAGTGGTTTATTAAACTAATATGAGTGACAAATCTTTACAGTATACAAGAACATTATCCCACAGCACCAGCATAGTCTAAGGAATGAGTTCCAGGGTTACACAGAGAAGCACTGTCTTGAAAAAACAAAACAAAAAGAAGCAAAGAAACTAAGAAAGGGAAAAGAGAGAGAGTGAGAAGGGAAGAGAGGAAGGAATGAAGCAAGCAAGGAAGGAAGGAAGGAAGAAAAAGATTCAGACCGTATTGATTTATGTCAGCTTGGCTGATGTGTTTTCCTAGTTTCTTAAGCAAACAGAATTACTCTAACCCCCTTGTTGCCCATTTTCTCCCCCATCACTTGAAGGAAAGAGTGTGTGGGGGCATCTTTGGCACTGTTAATACCTCAAAATACGCAAACATTTGAAAACTTTAGACTAGGTAGCAATAACACCTGCCTGATAAAAATGCAGAAGAACTGGTAAATTTTGACAAACGGTCTTTTTTTTTTTCAGTCAGCTGGGGAAGCTGACTTTAATAACTTTTATCTAGAGTCACAGAAATGCTATGCCTTATAAACGATATAATTAAAGGAAAATTATCTCAAAAGGCTTTGAAAATATATTGGGTCCAACCCAAGTGAGAACAAGCAGAGAATAAGCAGGAGAATGTAAGGCGCTCAGGCCAATCCTTCTCTTGCCTTTTGAGAGAGCAGTGTCATGTATATGTGTTTGAGTAGTTCATTACCAAGTCTAGGAAGCTCAAAAGGGGATAGTCATCAGATGGAGTAATACTGCTGCATTTACATATTCAGTAGTTACAGATTCACGTGTTAAACTTTCTATGTTATAAAAATGCATGTAAGATATATAGAAAAGTGTTATTTTGTATTCTCTAAGTAGGACATGTGGATTAATAATGAACATTAGAGCTTTATATGTGATTGTGGTTCAAGACTGATGTTAGAGATGAGGCTGGAAAGGCCTTTAATGACTCTGAGGTCTGAGGGAGTTTCACTATATTTGTCTTTGCAAAGATCAGTCCTATTGGTTCGTAATCAGTTTACATTCAGTTCTTTTGTTTGTTTGTTTTGAGATAGAGTTTCTCTGCAGCTTTTGAGCCTGTCCTGGAACTCATTCTGTAGACCATACTGGTCTCAAATTCACAGAGATCTGTCTGTCTCTGCCTCCCAAGTGCTGGGATTAAAAGCGTGCGTGCCACCGTCCAGCCAGTTTTTAGCTGATAACAAAGAAATGACAGTAGAGATCCAATGATGGCTACAGGTTCTCTTATGAGGACAGCACAACAAACTTCAGATTGTGGATCTGGGTAAACTGAGGCTTGTGCACATTTCACCTTGATCAAGCAAAGCTTTGAGGCCTTTCAGCCCTATGAAAGAACAAGTCTCAAGGATTCACAGAATGAAACGGTCTGAATGAACGAGGCTTGACTCACTCATTTGAAGAGAGGGACTTGTTTGTAACAGTTCCACACAGAGCAAAGCTTCTAATGCTGATTTTATAGAGGCATAAAAATATTTTGAAGATAGCAATGGGAATCATAGCACATCTTATTAATGGTTATTTCTGGAAGTCTTGTGATGGTTAAGTGGGGGAAGGTGGCAAAACATTTAACTTGGATAAAACCTGTAAAATATTAACCAATCATTTTCCACAAGATCTTCTCAAGGATTCCTAGGTGAATTTCCCCCACAGAGGTCTATGTTTGAGGAGTGTTCCATCCTCTCTAGATTTGTGGCAACAACAACAAAAAAAGAAATTATAAAGCTGGATAAGAAGGGGCTGTGTTATATTTTTTAATGAAATACAGTTTTATTGGGTTGGGTTCCATGTGAACAAATGATTGACTAAATCTTTATCTTACATCGTATCAGTTACTTTCCTCTTTGTTGTGACAAAAGCAACTTCAGAAGGGGCTTGTTTTGGCACATAGTTTGAGGGTACAGTTCATCACGGTGGCAAGAGTAAGAAGTAGCTAGTCATACAGCACCCACAGTTGGGAAGCAGAGAGATAGGAATGCTGATGTTTAGTTTTATTGCCTCTTTTTATTCAGTCTGAGCCCCCAGCTCATTGAGTGTGGTGCTGCCCACATTCAGGATGGGTGGATGGTTATTACCTATTCATTGTTTTTGAGACAGTGTCTCACTATGTAGTCCTAGGTGTCTAGAACTGAGTATATTGACTAGAGTGGCCTTGAACTCACAGAGATCCACCTGCCTCTGCCTCCTCAAGAGCTATTAGGTGAAAGGCTCACCATGCCCAGCTTCCTTTCCATTTAAACCTCTCTGGAAACTTCCTCATTGAAATACCAGAGATGTGTGTCCACTTTGATTCTAAATCCCTACAGGTTGACAATCAAGATCAATCATGATATATATTTTTTCTTTAGACTAAGATATCATTTATGATTTATGGCTAGTTTTATAACAAATTTGCCATTCTGGTTCTTTTCTAGAAATATGGTCCCCTTGGAGCACCAATGGGTCTCATCTGCAGTGGCTTCACTTTGGTGTATTGCATTAGTTTGGAGTTTGGTTGTATCTGAAATTTGTTAAGGATTGCCTGTTTTAGGAAATTATCCTTGATTCAAGTTCATCTTAGGACAATGTTGCTCTCATCCACTTGTATCCTAAAGCCCTTGTCTGTTTGGGAGAGAATGAGGGGCACACTTGCGCAACTTCTGGGAGCTGCTTCTTTATGTGAGCATCATCTGCCATATGCATTAGCGGATGCTAGGGGATGGTCATGTCTTCCATTGATTCTGTGAGAAATTCAAATGTGAAGAAGAACCCACTTCCAGGATGGGAATTTTTTCCCCCTTGGACTGTTGAATTGCTATAGCTATTCACTTGTTCAGTTGTTCAGGGAACACTTATTGGGTCCATTTTCTGCATTTGAAAGCACTACTTCCCATGAAACAGAAGTTTTACATACTATATTTTGATGTTGTATCTTAGGTTCAGTGGAGGTCACCGCATGAGCAAAGATGGGTGCAAAAACAAATTTTTATAGAAGAAAAAAATCCAGTGTCTGAGAGCCAGGGATTTTAAATAGGTCTTGGTATATGCAGTTATAGTTACAATAATTATAACTCAGAAATACCTTTATTGTTATTGTTGGGGGATATATGTGGGGAGGTCTTATAACAACTTTGTGGAATTAGTTGTCTCCTTTCAACTTTAAGTAAGTGGATTCTGGGAATTGGACTTAGGTCATTGACTTTTGAGGCAAGTACTTTAACTGCTGAGCCATCTAGCTGGCCTTAGAAGTACCTATTTTTGTTTCTGCTTTTAAAATCAGCATTTATCATAGTATGTACTCAAAAAATTCAACTGAAAGCATCTGAATGTGAATTTCTATAGTCTTGAAAAGCATGCGACAGTCTCTATAATTTTTTTACCACAGACCTCCATCTCTTACATTAAAAAATACTTGAGATCTAATTCCTATTGAAAACTTACTCATGTAAAATACAAGATTTAGCATTGGCAAGACAGTTCAGCAGGAAAGGGTGTTTCTGCCATGCCTACAAACCTGAGTTAGATGCCTGGAACACACATGATGAAAGAAATAACCCACTCCCCATGGTTGCCCTCTGGTATCTACATGTGCACTGAGACAGATGTATGCATGGACATGCACACACATTAAGTAGACAAATGTAAAAATAATTGAAGTGTAAAAACCTAGTGATTTTAGTTGACCAGTCAAGTTGGGTATATTTCACCGTATCCATTTCCATCATTCCACAAAATGGCTGTACTCATTGGTGGTGTGCTTCATTTCTCCTTTCCTAACCCTCTTAAGGTATATCTGTTCTGAACATTGCATGTAAAGGGAATCATGTGATAAGGAGCCTTTATGTACAACTTCTTTCTCTTAGCAAAGTGTTCTCAAGGTGCAAAGCATTGCTGCATATAACAATACTACTTTCTGTTGCTCAGTTATAACCCATCATGCACAAATTAGCATGTTTCATTCATCAGTTCATGGACAATGAAATTGCTTCTATATTTTGGTCATCATAAAAATTATACTGTTATGGGCAATCATGTATATTTTTTGCATGGATATATATTTTCATTCTCTTGAATGTATACTGGGAGATATATATTCATGTGATAACTCCATGTTTAATATTTTGATTCTTTCAAATTGTTTCCAAATGGGTAGAAGCATTGTATAATCCTACTAGAAATATATAAATCAGTTCCATTTCTTGACATCTTCACAGCACATTATCTTTTTAAAATAATAGCCTTCCTAATAAGTGTAAAATGATACTTTATTCTGTTTTTTATGTTTGTTCATTGTCTTGCATATTGAACCCAGGGCCCTGTACATGCTAAGCAAGTGTTATACCACTGAGCTATATTACTGCCCCTCTGCCCAGTTTGAACCAGGCTAAAGTCTCTATGTAGCCCAAGCTGACTTTGAACTCCAAATCCTCTTGCTTCTACATTCTTGGTTCTAGGATTATAGGAGTACACCACCAAGTTTCAGGTTATAGTGCTTTTGGCTAACATTTTCCTAATTATTAATGCTGTTAAACCTTTTCGTGTGTTTGTTGGCTTCTTATATATCTTTTTTTTTCAATGTTGTCTACCTTAAGGTTTCTATTGGTACAATAAAACATCATAACTAAAAGCAACATGGAGAAGAAAGGTTTTAGCTCAGCTTAGAACCCTCAGGTCCCACTCCTTTACTAAGGGAAGTCAGGGCAGGAGCTCAAGGGAGGAGCATGGAGGCAGGTACTAGGACATAGGCCACAGAACACTGGTTACTGCTTTGTTCTTCATGGCTTTCTCAGTTTGCTTCCTTATAGCTCCCAGGACCAACAACCCAGAGGTGGCACTACTCACAGCAATCTGTGCCCTCCCACGTCAATCACCAATCAAGAAAATTCCCTATAACCTTGCCTATAAACCAATCCTATCGAGGCATTTTTTTCAATTAATATGCCTTCTTCTAAGATGAAGCTGACATAAAAACAAGTCAGCACAAATGTCTAATCAGATTTTTTGCCTACTTTTTATTTGCTTCCTTTGTCTTTATGGTTGAATTAAATTCTTTATACGTTCTTTATAGGAACTCCTTATCAGATACATGATTTATCAGTAGTTTCTGATTCTATGTGTTGCCCTTCCACTTTCTCTGTGGTGTCCTTTGAATCATTAAAGTGTTTAATTATAACAAGGTTGAATTTAGCTACCTTTTCCTTGATTCCTTGTGGTAACAGTGCCATTTCAAATGAAAGAATAACCCATGGAAATAGCCACTGGCCTTTGGGGTCTGATAGACGTTAATAGCTGGAAAAACTTAATTATTTTTAATCCAATTGCTGGATTTAGATAATGTTTTAGAATAAGATAATCATTATCTAGTTGCCCACAGTTCTGGTATTAACATAGTATGGATAGTGGCCTAGTTCTTAATGCCTTAAGATTACAGGTCTAGGTCTTTCTGTGCAGCGCTTTCGGTCTGTTGGAGCTAGGCTGTTTGCGAACCGCGGTGAGGCCGGCGCACCGCAGCCATGACAGAGGCTGATGTGAACCCGAAGGCCTATCCCCTCGCAGATGCCCATCTCACCAAGAAGCTGCTGGACCTTGTTCAGCAGTCGTGCAACTACAAACAGCTTCGGAAAGGAGCCAATGAAGCCACCAAAACCCTCAACAGGGGCATCTCTGAGTTCATCGTGATGGCAGCAGACACTGAGCCCTTGGAGATCATCCTGCACCTCCCACTTCTGTGTGAAGACAAGAATGTCCCCTATGTATTTGTGCGCTCCAAGCAGGCCCTAGGACGGGCCTGTGGGGTCTCCAGACCCGTCATCGCCTGTTCTGTTACCATCAAAGAAGGCTCCCAGCTAAAGCAGCAGATCCAGTCCATCCAGCAGTCTATTGAAAGGCT